>WFAA01000044.1:0-39688 GCA_009823395.1 Thamnaconus septentrionalis | reverse complement strand
AAGGGAAAAAAAAGAAGAAGCACCCGCTAAATAGATGATAATTTTAATTGTTTCATCCAAGAATTGAAAATGATGGAGCCGCTCTGCGGTCCAGAGAAGAGCTGGTGGTTTGGAATTTGGAAGAATCAATCAATAGTAGATGGTTAGGAAAGTCCATAATGAAATCATTAAGATGACATAAGTTTGCTTTTTCAGAGGGTGGAAGATCAATGGGATATGAATCAGAGGAATGTAGAGTTTGGTACCCGGTAACATGTTGAAAGCACTGCAATTGCTGCTTGAAATTGTTTGATTAAAGTGGCTTTGTTGTATTGTGTCCTGCTGTAAAAGCCAAGTGACAGAATAACTGTTTCCACCTTGGTTTGGGAAACAGATTTCTTAAGCACTTCAGCAATGTGTCTGAAGTTAGCCTCAGGGTAGCATTCTATCTGTAAATTGTCAATGTTGAATTGAGGAAAATTTGAAACATTCGAGTCCCCGATCAGTAAGATTTTTTGTGAATGGTGAGGGTCCAATCTAACATTTTGTGATTTGTAGGGGTGTGTTTGACCTTACCCTTGGGTGAAGAAGAAGGTTGATGAGCCGAGAGGGGATCAACCGAGTCGGTGATCAGAAGTGGGAGTCATCAGGTGCATCAGCATGGTCAGCTTCTTCTGCATCCTGGGAGTCTGATGCGTTGTCAGACTCATCTGATTCAAAATCTTCAGAATCATAGAGGTCATCTGGGCTGTCTGTATCTTCGTCTCCAAGGAAGAAGTTTGCATGGTAACCTCAGGGTTTGAGGAAAGTGCTGACTCCTGAGTGGCCAGATTGGTTGCTGGGTGTGATGTCATTGATGGGCAGGTTGTTTTGATCCTGTGTTTCAGAGACTTGGGGATGAGGAGGGGCTGATTGTACCGGAGGCGGGGAGGGTCAGTAGGTGCAGTCTTTGTAATAGCAATGGCACGATGAGGTCGTGGTCGTGAAGGGGTGGAGGATGGAAGGAGGAGGAGGAAGGAGAAGGGTTAGGGTTAGGGAAGGGTTAGGGTTAGGTTTAGGAAAAAAAGGTTCTCCTAAGAGAAACCTCGAGCACTCTCCGGCTGAGAGCGTGCTCAGGGTGGGCCCCAAGCCCTTGTTTTTCCACCACCCTAAGGTGGTGGGGTTTCAAAATTACACATCGCCTTGTGTTAGATGCGAAAGACGGTTTACGCCGGACGTTTCGGTCATTAGACTGACCTTCTTCAGGCGCTGACCGCTTGGGAGCTAGACTGCCTATTATGGCTTTAGTCGCTCAAAAATTGGCCTGCAATGCTGCACCTCCCTCCCATTCAAAAATTGACTAATTTTGTCCAAATTTTATTTCAGGTTGCAGTTTAACGTCGTGCCCAGGACGGTGAGGTAAGTGTTCCAATTAGTAATTTAGTGTCTTTGATGACTTAATTAATCCTCTTTTTCTTCTTTTCCAGGGTTCCCGGTCCAGGTGAGTAGGTAAGTCCTCTTTTCTTCCTTTCTCCTTCCTTTTCCTCTATCCTTTTCTTCCTCCTTTCTTCTTCCCCGTCTTCTTACCCTCTTGTTCTTTGTTCTTCCTTTCTTCTAGTCTTTTCTTCCATCGACTGATCCTCTGTCTCTTCTGAATCCTTTGTCCTTAGCCGCCTAATCATTGTCCTTCTTCTTTTCCAGGTTCTTCTCATGGCTTCAATCAACTTTTTGCCTTTTTCATACCATGTTGTGCGCTAATATGCGATAATAAAGATTGGCTCTACTGGATCCTTATCTACAGTGGCCTTGAAATGAGCTCTCCCGGTATTTCCTTCGGTGGCTTATCAAATATGGGATAATGGCAGAATAGATGGCATTAAAAGATGATGAGCTTAGATTAGCTCCGAATCCAAAAATGGTCTCCAATCGGGAACTAAGAGGTAAGAGTACAGGGTAGGATGGGAATTAGCTAGGGTTAATGATAGTGGATAGAAACAAACAGGGGTTAGGTTTAGGCGTTGATAAGGGGTTAGGTTCTGTTTAGGGTTAGGATAGGGTTGGGTGTAGATCCAAATTAAAGGGGTTAAGTTTAGGCGTCCATCGAATTGGTTAAGTTTAGGCGGGAACTCCAAATTGGTTAGGTTTAGGCAGGTCCATCAAGGGTTAGGGTTAGGGTTAGGGTTAGGGTTAGGGTTAGGGTTAGGTTAGGTTAGAAAAGAGTTCTCTCCTAAGAGAGAACAGTGCACCTCCGCTTCAGTCTGAGCTGGTGAGGCAGATCTCCCAGTATTGGGTTCCACCACCCAAAGGTGGTGGAGGGTCAAAATTTAACATAGCATGTTTATAGCTAGTTAGTGAGTCGACTGTTGCGCAACGTTTGGCCGTTCATGGCCTTCCTCAGGCGCAGTCGACAATGTGGGTGGCCTAGTATGGCCTACACCACTTGGGCCGTGCCCAGCTGCTCCCAGGATGCAGTTTAACGTCATGCCCAGGACGGAATTTCCTCTTACCTTCATCTACTCTGTCGCCCTAGTATGGGATTTGCACAGTTTTCCATCCGTAAGTACTTGTGGTAAGTAGATCAATTAGTGTTTCCTATTTTACAGGTTTTTTCCTTTTAGGGTTTCCAATTGTGTCTTTAATGACTTTTTCTTCCTTTTAGGGGTTCCAGGTAATAAGGTTGGGTGTATTAATTCTCTAATTATAGGTTAATTTGGTGACTAATTATGTCTTTTTCTTCCCATAGGTGAGAATTGATGTTTTTTCAGGTAAGTGGTCTTTTTTCCTCCTTTGATCCTCTGATCTTCCTTCCTTCTTCCTTGGACTTCTACTCCACTCTTCTTCCTAGGTCTCATCCATCTTGGCTCTTCTCTAGGCCTTCAAAATTTTCACTTATATGTGCTAATAAATATTTGACTCTACTGAATTGTCAGTGGTCTTCCTTCATCTGCTTTAGAATGGCTCACTGTTCCCAGTGGCCCAGAAATTTGGCGTGAGTGGCTCAGATAGATAGATGGACTAAGGTCAAATGAGTTGAAAGTAGGGTCTAGAATAGGAATAGGGTTAGAACAGGGTCAGGGATTGAGAAATCACCCCCTCTACCCCTCCTTCCACCATCCCTTTTTCCTTTCCCTTCCCCCCCCGGGGTCATTCCTGTTCTCACTAGGAGTCAGGTTCAGGCCCAAGTCAAGATTGGGTTGGGTTAGGGTTAGGGAACAGGGCTAGGGTTGGGATAGGCATCCCTTTAAGGGTTAAGTTTGACGTGCCAATCAGGGCTTAGGTTTGGCGCATCCGAATGGGTTAAGTTTGGCATCCAATTATGGGTTAGGGTTAGGCGCATACATCAAATTGGTTGTTTAGTGTTTGGTTTTGGTTTGGGTGTCAATTGGACTTAGCAGTCAGGGATTTGGGGCTAAAAGCATGAGAGACCACATCCAACACACCCCAGACTGGGGACCCGGGGTAAGGTTAAGGAAAAGAGTTCTCTCCTAAGAGAGAACAGTGCACTCCCGCTTCAGTCTGAGCTGGTGAGGCAGATCTCCCAGCTATTGGGTTCCACCACCCAAAGGTGGTGGAGGGTCAAAAATTTAACATGTGTTTATAGCTAGTTAGTGAGTCGACTGTTCGCCGTTCCCGTTCATGGCCTTCCTCAGGCGCAGTCGACAATGTGGGTGGCCTAGTATGGCTACACGCTGGGCCCGTGCCCAACTGCTCCCTCAGATGCAGTTTAACGTCATGCCAGGGAATGAATTTCCTCTGCCTTCATCTACTCTGTGGCCCTAGTATGGGATTTGCGGTTTTCCCATCCAGTAGTACTTGGCATTAGTCAATTAGTGTTTCCTATTTTACAAGGTTTTTCCTTTTGGGGTTTTTAAATTGTGTCTTTAATGACTTTTCTTCCTTTTAGGGTTCCAGGTAAGTATGGGTTGGGTAGTATTAATTCTCTAATTATAGAGTTAATTTGGTGACTAATTATGTCTTTTCTTCCATAGGTGTTCCAGAATTGATGTTTTTTTCAGGTAGGTGGTCTTCTTTTCCTCCTTTGATCCTCTGATCTTGCCCTTCCTTGGACTTCTACTCTCCACTCTTCTTCCTAGGTCTCATCCATCTTCGGGGTTTCTTCTCTAGGCCTTCAAAAATTCACTTATCTGTGCTAATAAATATATTGACTCTACTGAATTGTCAGTGGTCTTCCTTCATTCATGTATTGTGGTCGGCTAACACTGTTGACGCTAGGGTAGCCATGCAGGAATTTGGCGTGAGTGGCTCAGATAGACAGATGGACCAAGGTCAAATAAGGTTAAAGTAAGGTCTAGAATAGGGAATAGGGTTAGAAGAGGGTCAGGGATTAAGAGAAATCCTCCCTCCTCTACCTCTCCTCTCCACCATCCTTCCTTTCCTCTTTTCCCCTTCCCCTTCTCTCCCTGGAGCCGCCATTCCTGTTCTCACTAGGAGATCAGGTTCAGCCCAGAGTCAAGATTAGGGGTTAGGGGTTGAAGTGAGGGTTAGGGACAGGGTTGGGGTTGGGGATGAGTATCCCTTTTAGGGGTTAAGTTTAAACGTGCCAATCAGGAGACTTGGGGTTTAGGTAGCATACTGGGAGACAAGTGTTTTCTAGGGCTCCAAATTATGGGCAAGGGTTAGGCGCATATCAAGTCAGGTTAAGTTTTAGTGTTTAGGTTTTAGTTTGGGTGTCAATTAGGACTTAGCAGTCAGGGATTTAGGGGCCAAAAAGGCATGAAGACCACATCCAACACTGGCTGAACTGACTGCGGGACCCGGGCGAGGTTGTTATAAGAGGTTCTCTCAGAGAGAGAATAATGGACTCGCCAGCACCAGTCAGAGCTGGTGAGGCAGATCTCCCAACTATTGGGTTCCACCACCCAAGGTGGTGGTGGAGGGTCAAAATTTAACACATAGCATGTTTATAGCTAGTTAGTGAGTCGACCACAGTAACGCTTCGGCCCGCTCCTTGGCTCCTCAGGCGCAGTCGACAATGTGGGTCAACCTGGTATGGCTTACACCACTCTGGGCTCAGGCTCAGCTGCTCCCTCCAGGATGCAGTTTAACGTCATGCCCAGGACGAATTTCTCTGCACTCTTCATCTACTCTATGCGCCTTAGTATGTGAGTTTGTACAGTTTTCCATCAATAAGTACTTGTGGTAAGTAGATCAATTAGTGTTTCCTATTTTGCAGGTTTTTTTTTTTTCCTTTTTAGGGGTTTCCACCAGGTCTTTAATGACTTTTTCTTTTCCTTTTAGGGTTCCAGGTAAGTAAGTAGTTGGGTAAGTATTAATTCTCTAATTATGGGTTAATTTAGTGACTAATTATGTCTTTTTTCTTCCCATAGGTCTTCCAACTGGATGTTTTTCAGTGTGTGCGGTCTTCTTTTCCTCCTTTGATCCTCTGTTGATCTCCCTTCTTCCTGGACTTCACCACTCTTCTTCCTAGGTCTCATCCATCTTCGCCTCTTCTCTAGGCCTTCAAAAATCTGTTTATATGTGCTAATAAATATATTGACCTACTGAAGATCTGTCAGTGGTCTTCCTTCATCTATGCTTAGGAATGGCCTACTGTTGGACGTCCGCGGGCCCTTATGAAAGTGGCGTGAAATTAGCTCAAGATAGATACGAATGGACCAAGGTCAAATATGAAGTTAAGAAAGCAGGGTTCAGAATAGGGAATAGGGTTAAGACAGGTCAGGGGATCAAGAGAAATCACTCCTCTCCCTACCCCCTCCTCTCCACCAGCCCTTCTTTTCCTCTTGCTTATCTCTTCCTGAGCCGTCATTCCTGTTCTCACTGGAAGTTGAGTTTGAGCCCAAGTCAAATAGGAGTTAGGGTTGGGTTAGGGTTAGGGACAGGGCTAGGGTTGGGATAGGCATCCCAAGGGTTAAGTTTAGCGTGCCAATCAGGGCTTAGGTTTGGCGCATACCCGAATGGGTTAAGTTTAGGCATCCAATTATGGGTTGGGCGCATACATCAAATTGGTTAAGTTTAGTGTTTGGTTTTGGTTTGGGTGTCAATTAGGACTTAGCAGTCAGGGATTTAGGGGCTAAAGAGCATGAGACCACATCCAACACACAACCCAGACTGGGGACCCGGGGGTAAGGTTAAGGAAAAGAGTTCTCCTAAGAGAACAGTGCACCTCCCTTCAGTCTGAGCTGGTGGGCAGATCTCCCAGTTTGGGTTCCACCACCCAAAGGTGGTGGAGGGTCAAAAATTTAACATAGTGTTTATAGCTAGTTAGTGAGTCGACTGTTGCCAACGCCGGCCGTTCATGGCCTTCCTCCGCGTCGACAATGGGGTGGCCTATTGGCCTACACCACTTGGGCCCGTGCCGCTGCTCCCCAGGATGCAGTTTAACGTCATGCCCAGGACGGAATTTCCTCTTACCCATCTGTGCCCTAGTATGGGATTTGCAAGTTTTCCATCCGTAAGTACTTGTGGTAAGTAGATCAATTAGTGTTTCCTATTTTACAGGTTTTTTCCTTTAGGGTTTCCAATTGTGTCTTTAATGACTTTTTTCCTTTTAGGGTTCCAGGTAAGTTGGGGGTAAGTATTAATTCTCTAATTATAGGTTAATTTGGTGACTAATTATGTCTTTTCTTCCCATAGGTGTTCCAGAATTGATTTTTTTCAGGTAAGTGGTCTTTTTTCCTCCTTTGATCCTCTGATCTTCCCTTCCTTCTTCCTTGGACTTCTACTCCACTCTTCCCAGGTCTCATCCATCTTCGGCTCTTCTCTGGCCTTCAAAATTTTCACTTATATGTGCTAATAAATATATTGACTCTACTGAATTGTCAGTGGTCTTCCTTCATCTGCTTTAGAATGGCTCACTGTTGGCCAGTGGCCCCAGAAATTTGGCGGGTTCAGATAGATAGATGGACTAAGGTCAAATGAGTTGAAAGTAGGGTCTAGAATAGGAATAGGGTTAGAACAGGGTCAGGGATTAAGAAAATCACTCCCTCCTCTACCCCCCTCCTCCCCATCCCTTCCTTTCCTTCCCTTCCCCTTCTTCCCTCCGTCATTCCTGTTCCACTAGGAGATCAGGTTCAGGCCCAGAGTCAAGATTAGGGTTAGGGTTAGGGTTAGGGTTAGGGAACAGGGTTAGGGTTAGGGTTAGGGGGGAAAGGGTTGGGGTTGGGGGGGTTAGGGGGGAGGAGGGTTAGGGTTAGGTTAGGGTGGGTTGGGTAGGGTTAGGTTGGGGTTGGGGTTAGGGTTGGGTTAGGTTAGGGTTGGTTGAGGAGAGGGTCTCCAACCCTCTGGGAGGGCCAGAAAAGCGCTGTCCATCCTCCCATAGCCCTCCCTCCACTGGACCCTCCGCTGGTTGTGGGCTCCCCCGGCGCCCATGCGGACCTCCGTCCAACCGTCTTAAAATAATCAATTAATTTAATTTTTACGATGATAATTTTTGCAAATCAAATTGTAATTGTGCTCTGTGGTCTCTACTTAATAGGGGTAGGTACAAAGGTCAAACTTGATCAAAAGGTCACATTGTGACCTAGACAATTTAAAATGTTGCTAAAGAACCACCACGTTCTGGGTAAACAGTGACGGTGGCTCATCAACCTCTGGTGGTAGCCTTACAGGGAGGCCAGTTTAACCCTCCACCAATGTTGAAACATGGCCTTACCTGTGTTCTCAGTCCAGTGGATGTCGCTGATCCTCGCCTGGAAAAGATGTCGTGGCAGAAGCTTAGATGAATCCTATGTTCCTCTGGACGTGGTCGTTGAGGGTCTGCAGGTTGAGTTGCTCCTCCATGGAAGGTTGGAGAGAGTTGATCAGCGGAATCCAAATTCCGCATAGGGAAACTTCTTCTTGGCTGACCTGACCGCCTCCCTGCAGGTTCTTGATCGTCGCCTCCTGGACTTGTTCTCTCTGGAATTAATCCCAAAGGCCAAGATGATCTTCTCCACCATCACGTCCCTGGGTGGACAGGCCTTTTCGATCAGGGCCTGGGCATGGCGTGAAGTGTCCTCCTGGAAAGGCATCGATCTGTAGGTCTTCGCAAGAGTGGTCCGGAAGCCTACCCAAGTTGGAATCCCCATGAGAACCCATTTTTTCTCAACCACTAGGTTCCAGTCTGTAAGTTTCCGCTGAGTGTTCATATACATGTCTCTAGGTTGAAACTTTCCACCACTAAAACCGTGAAGTGACACTGGTAGGCTAGTCCCGTCGTCCTCCAGACCTGATGAACCCAACGACATGTTGGATTGGTGAGTAGATCCTCTGGTTTGAGGATTCTGAGTCCAAATTTGACTTTGACCAAGATGGGACTCTGACCGCAGAATCCTCCTCCTGCTCCTCCCCCACTTTGCCTATCGTCACCAGGCCCGGGTTAGTCCCTGGGCTAGTCTTGATTGAGCCTTCTTCCAACGGAGTCCAGTCAATAAGGTCTGATCTCATTGCCGCTCAGGACTATCCTCGTGTCCTTCTTTTGAACGCTGCCTCCAAGGACGAGGGACTTGAAGGAAGGGAGCTGCCATTCCTCATCCTCACTATCCGAACTGGGTGTCGATGTAGCTCTTGCAGCTGGTCGTCCTTATCCGAACTCTCGCCGGGTGTGACGGTAGGGGGTCTCTTCTGGGGTCTCAGACGCTGTCGAGGCTCCCTTTCAGATGTCTGGGCTGTGACGGAACTTTCTCCCAATGGTGCCCAGTCAATAAGGTCCGAGTCAGCCCTTTGTAGAGGAAAATCTTCCTCCCTCCGACCACCCTCGTGTCTTTCTCTGTTGACAAGGGACTTGAAGGAAGGGAGCTCCCATTCCTCATCCTCACTCTGGAATGGGTGTTGATGTAGTCATTGCAGCTGTTGACTTGGCAGCTGGTCGTCCTTTGTCCGGGCCCCTCTTTGGCTTTGACGGTAGGGGTCTCTCCTGGGGTCTCACCCGCTGTCGAGGCTCCCCTCGAGACGCCTGTACTGCCGTAGAGGTCCTCTCTGGCGATTGTGTTCGTGGTCGTAAGTCATGACCATCCGTAGCAACCACCCGTGACGTAATGAGAGCCTCTGCATGGTCAATGGCATCACGGGTCAGGCGTGGCAGGTTCCGTCTGGCCCATCTGACGGAAACCTGAAAGGCCGTCTTCCAGTCTGGAACCAGAAGATCGTCCAGTTCTTCAAGGGCTTTGTCCAAGCCTCCTTGTAATGGTCCATCAGATGGTAAGAGTATTGTACCCCAGTTTTCTGCATTACCTTGAATCATTTGTATAGTCTGGGGTGTCGGGCATGCTGGTTTTATCATGTTGGCCAACCTCCACCATCCTGGAAATCATCAGGGTCCCTCCTTCCCTGGTTTAGGAGCAACATTCTGCAAATGGTGCACCATCTTAATGCACACAAACATTTTTTGAAAAGTCGCTGAAGTTCTTCATTGGCTGGTTGACGAGAACGCCATCCGCTTTCTGTCTTATGGAGACGCCTGACGAGGATCGTGGTCTTGGGTCCTCCCGACGAAATCCTCTGGGACGGTCGATGGAGGATCTGGGTCCAGAAAAGCGGGAAACCTGGGTGGGAGGCACTGGGCCGGCTAGGTTGAGGAGAGGGTCTCAACCCTCTGGGAGGCCAAAAGCGCTGTCCATCCTCCCATAGCCTCCCTCCACTGGACCCCTCCGCTGGTTGTAGGGCTCCCTCCGACGGGCGCCCATAGCGGACCTCCGTCCAAACTGCCTTTGCTCCATTTAAATTGTATTTTTAATTATTTATGAATTATTTATTATTTATTTATTTATTAATGAATTTTATTTATAATTGTAGCTATAAATTGTTATTTATGCTATGAATTGTTTTTTTGAAAAAAAAATCCAAAAGGCCCCCAAAAAGTGAAAAAAGAAGGACTGCTGTGTCCGCTTCAAAAATCAATTTTAATAAGAAACCCAAATCAAAATACAAATACAGAAATGCAGCTGTTGCAATCAATCAAAACAAAAACAAAACAAAAATCAATAAAACAAAAATCGTGGTGTGCTGTCAGTTGGACAAGCCGCCCAGAGACGGGCCTTCTTCAGGCTTGACACACCACAAAACAAAAAGTTTGCTAGGCTAATGCTAGCTGAAGGAGTAGCTCTTATAAGTGGAGGTGTTGTCCGCTCAAAGATCCAAGAAACAATGAGCTCCCAAAACCGGAGCTCCTATTTATACCCCATCGCTTTTTTAATCGCTTTTTTAAATTGTCATCGCTTATCGCTTTTTTTACCGAAATCATGAAATATATACAAATAATACATTTTTAAACTCGTACAATTATGAAATATATGAAAAAAATAACATTAATTAGTTTTTAAAGATTTTTAAATTTTTAATCATTTTTTAACTGTTTTTTAATGTTTTTTAACTTTTTTCATCATTTTTTAATTGTTTTTTAATGTTTTTTAATTTTTAACTTTTTAAGTAGTTTTTAATTTTAATATTTTTTTTGTTTTTATATACTATGTCATGAATTATAAATTTACAATAGGTCCAAGGTCACCACAAACACCAAACAAAAAACAAAGCAACAAAGGTCACCAATAGTTAGTTTAAACATAAAAAAGGTCATAAGGTCAAAATCAACGAAGGTTAGGGGTTAGACAGGTTAGGTTTAGGCTGATTAGGTAATAATTAGGACAGGTTAAGTTTAGGGCCAGATCAAATAATGGTTAGGGTTAGGACAGGTTGTTTAGGGCCAGATTAAGTAATGGTTAGGTTTAGGCCAGATTAGGTTTAGGCTAGATCCAAAATGGTTAGGGTTAAATACAGGTTAAGTTTAGGGGCCAGATCAAGAAATGGTTAGGGTTAGGACATGTTAAGTTTAGGGCTGATTAAGTAATGGTTAGGTTTAGGCCAGATTAGGTTTAGGGCTAGATCCAAATGGTTAGGGTTAGAGACAGATTAAGTTTAGGGCCAGATCAAGAAATGGTTAGGCTAGACAGGTTGCTTAGGGTCAGATTAAGTAATAGTTAGGTTAGGGACCAGGTTAAGTTTAGGCTAAAACTAGAATTGGTTAGGGTTTAGGACAAAGTTAAGCTTTAGGGCCAGATCAAGCAATTACATAGGGTTAGAGACATAGGATAGGTTTAGGCCAGATCAAGAAATGGTTAGGGTTAGGACAGGTTGCTTAGGGCCAGATTAAGTAATTTGTTAGGTTTAGGGCCAGATTAGGTTTTAGATACAGAAATGGTTAGGGGTTAGAACAGGTTGGGGTTTAGGCCAGATTAATTCTTGGTTAGGACTAGGGATGCAAAATAAGGTCTAGGCCAGAAAGGTCAACATTAAGGCTTCAGTATTCAAACCATGTGGCTCCCTGGTTCCCAACAGGTAAATCCACCTCCTCCTCAACTTTTCGTCGCTCCCCAGTCCTCGTCTAGAAGTCGCCTCCTTGCAAACCAGCCATCCTCAAAGAATCCCACCCATGCAATAAAAATGTTGAACAAACTAATGTCTGCAATTCTTTCCCTGTTTTCTTACATTGTATTCTGTGTTGTGTCAATCGTGTTTATAAAGAATTCTTGCTTTCACCCACATATTTCAAAATTACATTTCATACAAAATAATACATACACACAATTGCAAGACCTCAAGGAGAACGATTGTGACACTTTCAACATAGTTTTTCTTTTAGAATTTTCAATAAACCTCAATCTGAAAAATTGTACCATAAAATGGTAATGGTTTTTTAACTTGTAAAGATGGCAGCCTGGCAAAAACCAAAAGATCTTTAAGATTAGTATTCTTCGAAGGCTGAAAGCACCTACAGTTAGGAAATATCCTTGGACCACACACATTCATAAAATTTTAAAATTGTTTTTCCACATACCATCCAGAGCTCTTACTCACCGAATCAAAAGTCGGATCAAAGGAAGAAAATCCTCCACCCTTCTTGAGTGCATAGACTAAAATTCCTAAAATATTTTCTCAAAAATTGTCTTGAATAGCCTTCTTTCGTAAGAATTGAAAAGAATCGAAACTGCTTCCTTAAAATCATCTTCCCTCGCACAAACCTGTAAAACCTTAAAATTTGGGATTTGACCAAACCCATGCAAAAGTATGTTTTGGGTGAAAACTTGATTTGAACAACAAAGCATGTAATATCAGTTTTTTGAAAAAAACTTTTACATCCAAAACGATTAGTTTTTTCAAAATCTTGCCTTTGAACACCGGGGAGTCTAAAAAATCAATACACTGTGTATTCAACTCCGCCTCCATAATTGGATGGACGGCCATGACCATTCAAAACAGACAGAAATTCCTAAATTCCTTCTTCGATCCCCTCCCAAATTCCCCACACATCATCCAAATACCTGAAATAATACAAAGGGTTTTTTCAAACATTTCAAAATACTTCCTCTCCCAAATAGACATGAAAATATTTGTATACGCTGGAGCAAACTGCTTTCTCCCATTGCCGCTCCTTTCACTTGCAGGTAAAATTGTCCATCAAACATGAAATCATTCATGCTCAAACACACGTCCAAAAGTTGCAACAGTTCTTCATCCGGCCTCTGGGGTCAGGATACCTTTCAAAATCTTTCTCACCGCAGCTATTCCAGCCTCAATATCAATGTTCGTACAAACTAGCAACGCTCATAGAAAAAGAAATAAAAATTTGAAGGGATCTCAAGATTTTTAACCAACTCAACAAAATGATATGTATCTTTCATAAGATGGATGTCTATTTGACAAAGGGTTGAGGTAAAAATCCAAAATTCAGCTGTAAAATATGTCTCACTCCCTGCAATCCGAGACTATTGGTCTGCCCTTTGAATTTGGAAAGGAAATCGCTCCAATGCTTTTGGGTCTTTATGAATTTTTGGAGAGTATAGAACCTCCGCTCCCTGGGTTGAAAATCCCAAAAATACTGAAATTGTTTAGCATTTATGAATTTTTTCTTTTAAGTTTAAGCAAAACCCTCATGAACTAAAGGAATTGTTTCCATAAAAATGGGTTTATCCAATTTTTTATAATACATGAGATCACTTAATTGTCTTTTTAATTTCAAAATGTATTGCTCATGCGGTCCATAACGACAACTGCCGTAACCTTTATCGGCCGGGTTTAATTATGCTAATATGTTTTAATTCCTTTTAATTCTCCCAACGCATGAATTTCTTCCTGTTTTTAAATTTTGAATCTCGCTCAATGAATTGTAAATTATATTTAAATATTTTTTTGGTCTTTTAATTAAATTTAATTTTGGGAAATTCATTAACGAGGGTGTCCAATTAGAAACCCCGTAAAGGGTCTTTTTCTGTGGGTGTCGACTTTTTAAAAATAATCAATTAATTTAATTTTACGATGATAATTTTGCAAATCAAATTGTAATTGTGCTCTGTGGTCTCTACTCTAATAGGGGTAGGTACAAAGGTCAAACCTTACTCAAAAGGTCACATTGTGACCTAGACAATTTAAAATGTTATGAAAAGAACCACCACTGCTCTGGGTAAACAGTGACGGTGGCTCATCAACCCCTGGTGGTAGCCTTACAGGGGAGGCCAGTTTAACTCCCTCCACAATGTTGAAACATGGCCTACCTGTGGTTCCTCAGTCCAGTGGATGTCACGACCGCCTGAAAAGATGTCGTGTAGTAGATGAACTCCATGTTCCTCTGGGACGTGTCGTTGAGGGTCTGCAGGCTGAGTTGCTCTCCATGGGAAGGTTGGTCGAGTAGTTGATCAGCGAACCAAATTTCCGTGATAGGGAAACTCTCTTCCTTGGCTGACCTGACCGCCCCTGCAGGTTCTTGATCGCCGCCTCCTGGACTTGTTCCTCTGAATTAATCCCTAAAGGCCAAGATGATCTTCTCCACCATCACGTCCCTGGGTGGACAGGCCTTTCGATCAGGGCCTGGGCATGGCGGAAGTGTCCTCCTGGAAAGGCATCGATCTGTAGGTCTCGCAAGAGTGGTCCGAAGCCACCAAGTTGAACTCTATGAGAACCTCTATTTTTCTCAACCACCAGGTTCCAGTCTGTAAGCTCCGCGGAGTGTTCATATGTCTTCTAGGTTGAAACTTTCCACCACTAAAACTGTGGCGACACTGGTAGAAGCAGTCCGGCTGTCCCCTCCAGACCTCATGAACCCTTGACGACATGTTGGACAGGTGAGTAGATCCTCTGGTTTGAGGATTCTGAGTCCAAATTGACCTTTGACCAAGATGGGACTCTCTGACTGTAGAATCCTCCTCCTGCCCTCCCCACTTCTGTCTATCGTCACCAGGCCCAGCTAGTCCCTGGGCGAAGTCTTTGGATTGAGCCCTTCTTCCAACGGAGTCCAGTCAATAAGGTCTGTCTATTCGGTCGTTCAGGACTATCCTCGTGTCCTTTCTTTTGAACGCTGCCTCCGCTGACGAGGGACTTGAAGGAAAGGAGCGTGCCATTCCTCATCCTCACTATCCGAACTGGGTGTCGATGTAGCCTTGCAGCTGGTCGTCCTTTATCCGGAACTCTCTGTCGGTGACGGTAGGGGTCTCTTCTGGGGTCTCAGACGCCAGTTTGAGGTCTTCAGATGTCTGGGCTGTGACGGAACTTTCTCCCACGTGGTGCCCAGTCAATAAGGGGTCCGAGTCGCCCTTTGTAGAGGAAAATCTTCCTCCTCCGGACCACCTCCTCGTGTTCTTCTCTGCTGACAAGGGACTTGAAGGAAGGGAGCTCCCATTCCTCATCCTCACTCTCTGAATGGGGTGTTGATGTAGTCATTGCAGCTGTTGACTTGGCAGCTGGTCGTCCTTTGGTCCGGGCCTCTCTTTGGTTTTGACGGTGGGGTCTCCTGGGTCTCACCTGCTGTCGAGGCCCTCGAGACGCCTGTACTGCCGTGAGGTCCCTTCTAAGCGATTGACAGCCTGTGGGGTCGTAAGTCATGACCATCCAGAGCAACCACCCGTGGACGTAAATGAGAGCCTCTGCATGGTCACGGCATCACGGGTCAGGCGTGGCAGGTTCCGCCTCGGCCCATCTGACTTGAAACCTGAAAGGCCGCCTTCAGTCTGGAACCAGAAGATCGTCCAGTTCTTCAAGGGCTTTGGTCCAAGCCCTCCTTGTAATGGTCCATCAGGATGGTAAGAGTATTGTACCCCTAGTTTTCTGCATTACCTTGAATCATTTGCATAGTCTGGGGTGTCGGCATGCTTGTTTTATCGATTGTTGGCCAACCTCCTACCCATCCTGGAAATCATCAGGGTCCTCCTTCCTGGTTTAGGAGCAATATTCTGCAAATGGTGCACCATCTTAATGCACACAAACATTTTTTTGAAAAGTCGTCGAAGCTCTTCATTATTGGTTGATTTGAGAACGCCATCCGCTTTCTGTCTCTATGGAGACGCCTGACGAGGACGTGGTCTTGGGTCCTCCCGACGAAATCCTCTGGACGGTCGATGGAGGATCTGGGTCCAGAAAAAGCGGGAAAACCTGGGTGGAGGCACTGGGCTGGCTAGGTTGAGGGAGAGGGTCTCCAACTCCCTGGAGGGGCTAGAAAGGCCTGTCCATCCTCCCATAGCCTCCTCCACTGGACCCCGTCCGCTTGTAGGGTTCTCTCGACGGTGGCCCAGCGGACTCCTCCGTCCAACCAGTCTTGCTCCATTTTTAATTGTATTTTAATTATTTATGAATTATTTATTATTTATCATTTATTAATGAATTTATTTATAATTGTAGCTATAAATTGTTATTTATGCTATGAATTGCTTTTAAAATAAAAATCAAAAGGCCCCCTCAAAAAAGTGAAAAAAAAGAAGGACTGCTGTGTCCGCTCAAAAATCAATTTTAATAAGAAACCCAAATCAAAATACAAATACAGAAATGCAGCTTGCTGCAATCAATCAAAACAAAACAAAACAAAATCAATAAAATAAAACTGTGTGTGCTGTCAAGGACGCTTTCGGCCCAGAGAGATCGGCTCCTTCTGGCTGATGACACACCACAAAACAAAAAAGTTTGCTAGGCTAATGCTAGCTGAAGGAGTAGCTCTTATAAGTGGAGGTGTTGTCCGCTCAAAGATCCAAGAAACAATGAGCTCCCAAAAAACTGAGCTCCTATTTATACCCCATCGCTTTTAATCGCTTTTTTTTAAATTGGTTACCGCTTATCGCTTTTTTTACCGAAATCATGAAATATATACAAATAATACATTTTTAAACTCAGTATAATTATAAATATATGGAAAAATAACATTAATTAGTTTTAAAGATTTTTAAATTTTTAATCATTTTTTAAACTGTTTTTAATGTTTTTTAACTTTTTTCATCATTTTTAATTGTTTTTTAATGTTTTTTTAATTTTTTAATCATTTTAAGTAGTTTTTAATTTTTAATATTTTTTGTTTTTTATATACTATGTCATGAATTATAAATTTACAATAGGTCCAAGGTCAACACAAACACCAAACAAAAAACAAAGGTCAAAGGTCACCACCAGTTAAGTTTAAACATAAAAAAAGTATAAGGTCAAATCAACGAAGGTTAGGTTAGACAAGTAGGTTTGAGCCTGATTAGGTAATAATTAGACAGGTTAAGTTTAGGGCTCAGATCAAAGTAATGGTTAGGGTTAGGGACAGGTTAAGTTTAGGGTCAGATTAAGCAATGGTTAGGTTTAGGGCCAGATTAGGCTTTAGGCTAGATCCAAAAATGGTTAGGGTTAGCGGTAGGTTAAGCTTTAGGGCCAGATCAAGAAATGGTTAGGTTAGTATAGGTTAAGTTTAGGGCCAGATTAAGCAATGTTAGGTTTAGCTAGATTAGGGTTTAGGGCCTGATCCAAAATGGTTAGGGGTTAGAGACAGATCAAGAGCTAATGTTTAAAATGGGATCAAGAAATATTAGGGTTAGACAGGCATGTTTGAGGGCCAGATTAAGTAATAGTTAGGGGTTAGGACCAGGTTAAGCTAGGGCTAAAACTAGAATTGGTTAGGGTTTAGGATGTGTTGTTTAGGGGCTGATCAAGTAATGGTTAGGGTTAGAGACAGGCTAGGTTTAGGCCAGATCAAGAAATGGTTAGGGGTTAGGACAGGGTGGCTTAGGCTGATTGCTGAATGATTAGGTTTAGGGCGTCAGATTAGGTTTAGATGGGACAGAAATGGTTAGGTTAGAACAGGCTTAAGTTTAGGGTCAGATTAATTGGTTTAGGATTAGGACAAATCAGGTCTAGGTTCAGAAAGGCCAACATTAAGGCTTCATATTCAAACCATGTGGCCCCTGGTTCCCAACAGGTAAATCCACCCTCCTCAACCTTTCGTGGCTCCCCAGTCCGGCGGTAGAAGTCGCCTCCTTGCAAACCAGCCATCCTCAAAGAATCCTACCCATGCAATAAAAATGTTGAACAGTCCAATGTCTGTAATTCTTTCCCTGTTTTTCACATTGTATCTAAAGCAAAGTAATCGTGTCGATAAAGAATTTTTTTTTTCACCTACCCATATTTCAAATTACATTTCACACAAAAATAATACATACACACACCGGTAAGACCTCAAGGAGAACGATTGAGACATCTTTCAATATAGTTTTTTCTTTAGAATTTTCAACAAACTCTTAATCTGGAAAATTCTGTACCATAAAAACGTAAATGGTTTTTTAACTTGTAAAGATGTGGCAGCATTTTGGTGCAAAACCAAAAGATCTTTAAGATTAGTATCTTTCGAAAGTGCTGGCACCCTCAAGGTGCTAGGAAAGTATCCTGACCACACATTCATAAAATTTAAAATTGTTTTTCCACATACCATCCAGAGCCTTACTCACCAATCAAAAGTCGGATCAAAAGGAAAGAAAATCCTCCACCCTTTCTAAGTTATGCAGACTAAAATTCCTAAAACATTTTCTTCAAAATTGTCTTGAATAGCCTCTTTCGTGAAAGAATTGAAAAGAATCGAAACTGCTTCCTTTAAAATCATCTTCCTCGCATAAACTCCTCCAAAACCTAGTAAAACTTGGATTTGACCAAACCTGCAAAAGTATGTTTTAGGTGAAACTTGATTTGAACAACAGCATGTAAATTCAGCTTTTGAAAAAAAACTTACATCCAAACGATTAGTTTTTTTCAAAATCCTTGCTCTTGAACACCGATAGGTCCAAAAACTCAATACACTGTGTATCCAACTCCGGCTCCAATTGGATGGATCGGTCATGACCATTCAAAACAGACAGAAATTCCTCAAATTCCTTCTTCGGATCCTCCCAAATTCTCAACATCATCCAAAATACCTGAGCAATACAGTATGTTTTTTCAAACATTTCAAAAAGGATTCCTCTTCCCAAATAGACATGAAAATATTTGCATACGCTTGAGCAAAACTCGCTTTCCTATTGCTGCCTTTTCACTTTGCAGGTAAAATTGTCCATCAAACACGAAACTACGCTCAAATTAATGTCCAAAGTTGCAACAGTTCTTCATCCGGCCCTTTGGGGTCAGGATACCTTTCTAAAAAATCTTTTCTACCGCAGCTATTCCAGCCTCAATATCAATGTTCGTGTACAAATCCAGCAACGTTCCATAGAAAAGAAAGAAATGGGGTGGGATCTCAAGATTTTAACCAACCCAACAAATGATATGTATCTTCACATAAGATACGTCTATTTGACAAAGGGTTGAGGTAAAATAACCAAAATTCAGCTGTAAAATATGTCTCACTCCAATAAATCCAGACTATTATTCTGCCTTTGAATTTGGAAAAGGAATCGTCCACGCTTTTGGGTCTTATGAATTTTGGGAGAGTATAGAACCTCCGCTTCTGGGCTGAAAACTCCCTTTAAATACTGAAATTGTTTAGTATTTATGATTTTTTCTTTTAAGTTTAAGCAAAACCTCATGAACTAAAGGAATTGTTTCATAAAAAATGGGTTTATCCAATTTTTATAATACATGAGAGATCACTTAATTGTCTTTTAATTTCAAAATGTATTGCTCATGTCCATAATGACAAATCCGTCAGTAACCTTTATCGCCGCGTTATTACAAGGCTATGTTTTAATCTTTTAATTCTCCCAATGCATGAATTTCTTCTGTTTTAAATTTTGAATCTCGCTCAATGAATTGTAATTATATTTAAATATTTTTGGTCTTTTTAATTAAATTCTAATTTTTGGGAAATTCTGTTAACGAGGGTGTCCAATTAGAAACTCCCAGAAGGGTCTTTTTTTTGTGGGTGTCACTTTTTTTAAAATAATCAATTAATTTAATTTTTACGATGATAATTTTGCAAATCAAATTGTAATTGTGCTCTGTGGTCTCTTTACTTTAGGGGTAGGTACAAAGGTCAAACCTTTACTCAAAAGGTCACATTGTGACCTAGACACATTTAAAATGTTGCTAAAGAACCACCACGTTTGGGTAAACAGACGGTGGCTCATCAACCCCCTCTGGTGGTAGCCTTACAGGAGGCCAGTTTAACTCCTCCACCAATGTTGAAACATGGCCTTACCTGTTCTCAGTCCAGTGGATGTCGCGATCTCCTCTTTCCTGAAAAGATGTCGTGGCAGAAGCGAGATGAACCCATGTTCCTCTGGACGTGGTCGTGAGGGTCTGCAGGTTGATGCGTTCTCCATGGGAAGGTTGGTCGAAGTTGATCAGCGGAATCCAAATTTCCGTGATAGGGAAACTTCTTCTGGCTGACCTGACCGCCTGCCTGCAGGTTCTTGATCGCCGCCTCCTGACTCTGTTCTCTCTGGAATTAATCCCAAAGGCCAAGATGATCTTCCACCATCACGTCCCTGGGTGGACAGGCCTTTTCGATCAGGGCCTGGGCATGGCGGAAGTGTCCTCCTGAAAGGCATCGATCTGTAGGTCTTCGCAAGAGTGGTCCGGAAAGCCTACTCAAGTTGAACCCCATGAGAACCCATTTTTCTCAACCACTAGGGTTCCAGTCTGTAAAGCTTCGCTTGAGTGTTCATATGTCTCTAGGCTGAAACTTTCCACCACTAAAACTGTAAGGACACTGGGTAGGCTAGTCTCAGCTGCCCTCCAGACCGATGAACCAATCGACATGTTGGATTGGGTGAGTAGATCCTCTGGTTTGAGGATTCTGAGTCCAAATTTGGACTTTGGACCAAGATGGACTCTGACTGCAGAATCCTCCTCCTGCTCCTCCCCACTTCGTCTATCGTCACCAGGCCCGGCTAGTCCCTGGGGCGAGTCTGATTGAGCCTTCTTCCAACGGAGTCCAGTCAATAAGGTCTGATTCGTCGCTCAGGACTATCCTCGTGTCCTTCTTTTGAACGCTGCCTCCGCTGATCTAGGGACTTGAAGGAAGGGAGCCGCCATTCCTCATCCTCACTATCCGAACTGGGTGTCGATGTAGCTCTTTGCAGCTGGTCGCCCTTATCCGGAACTCGCCGGGTGTGACGTAGGGGTCTCTTCTGGGGTCTCGACGCTGTCGAGGCTCCCTTTCAGATGTCTGGCCAGACGGAACTTTCTCCCAATGGTGCCCAGTCAATAAGGTCCGAGTCTGCCTTTTGTAGAGGAAAATCTTCCTCCTCCGGACCACCCCTCGTGGTCTTCTCTGTTGACAAGGGACTTGAAGGAAGGGAGCCCCATTCCTCATCCTCACTCTGAATGGGTGTTGATGTAGTCATTGCAGCTGTTGACTTGGCAGCTGGTCGCCCTTTTGTCCGGCCCCTTTGGCTTTTGACGGTAGGGGTCTCCTGGGTCCACCCGCTGTCGAGGCTCCCCCGAGACGCCTGTACTCGCCGTAGAGAACCTTCTCTGGCGATTGTGTTCGTGGTCGTAAGTCATGACCATCCGTAGCAACCACCCGGTGACGTAAATGAGAGCCCCTGTATGGTCAATGGCATCACGGTCAGGAAGCGGTGCAGGTTCCGCCTGGCCCATCTGGACTTGAACCTGAAAGGTCAGCTCTTCCAGTCTGGAACCAGAAGATCGTCTGAGTTCTTCAAGGCCTTTTGTCCAAGCCTCTTGTAATGGTCCATCAGGATGGTAAGAGTATTGTACCCCTGTTTTCTTGCATTACCTTGAATCATTTGGCTAGTCTGGGGTGTCGGGCATGCTGGTTTTATCATGTTGGCCAACCCCTCCACCATCCTGGAAATCGGTCAGGTCCTCCTTCCCTGGTTTGCTTTAGGAGCAACATTCTGCAAATGGTGCAACCATCTTAATGCACACAAACATTTTTTGAAAAGTCGTCAAGCTCTTCATTGGCTGGTTGACGCAGAACGCCATCCGCCTCTCTGTCTTGGCGGAGACGCCTTGACGAGGACGTGGTCTTGGGTCCTCCCGACGAAATCCTCTGGGACGGCTTCTATGGAGGATCTGGGTCCAGAAAAGCGGAAAACCTGGGTGGAGTGCACGGGCGGGCTAGGGTTGAGGAGAGGGTCTCCAACTCTCTGGGAGGGGCCAGAAAAAGCGCTGTCCATCCTCCCATAGCTCCTCCCTCCACTGGACCCTCCGCTGGCTGTAGGCTCCCTCCGACGGCGCCCATAGCTGACCTCCGTCCAACCGCCTTGTTCCATTTAAATTGTATTTTTAATTATTTGCGAATTATTTATTATTTATTTATTTATTACCGAATTCTTATTTATACTTGTAGCTATAAATTGTTATTTATGTTATGAATTGTTTTTTAAAAACAAAAATCCAAAAGGCCCCCCCAAAAGTGAAAAAAGAAGGACTGCTGTGTCCGCTTCAAAAATCAATTTTAATAAGAAACCCAAATCAAAAATACATACAAATACAGAAATGCAGCTGTTAAAATCAATCAAAACAAAAACAAAACAAAAAATCAATAAAACAAAAAATCGCAGTGTAATTAGGCGACGCTTTCTCGCCCAGAGATCGCGGGCCTCCTCTTCAGGCTTGCACAATTACAAAACAAAAAAGTTTACTAGGCTATCGCTAGCTGAGTGAGTAGCTCTTTATAAGTGGAGGTTAACCGCTCAAAGATCCAAGAAACAATGAGCCCCAAAACCGGAGCTCCATTTATTCCCCATCGCTTTTAATCGCTTTTTTTAAATTGTCATCGCTTATCGCTTTTTTTCATCAAATCATGAAATATATAATAAATAATACATTTTTAAACTCGTACACTTATGAAATATATATGAAAAAATAACATTAATTTTGTTTAAAGATTTTAAATTTTTAATTATTTTTTATCACTTTTTAATGTTTTTAACTTTTCATCATTTTTAATTGTTTTTTAATGCTTAATTTTTAATCATTTTTAAGTAGTTTTTGGACTTTTAATATTTTTTGTTTTTTATATACTTATGTCATGAATTATAAATTTACAATAGGTCCAAGGTCACCACAAACACCAAATAAAAAATAAAGGTCAAAGGTCACCAATAAAGGTTTAAACATAAAAAAAGTCAAGTATGGTCAAAAATCAACGATGGTTAGGGGTTAGACAGGTTAGGGCTTAGGCTGTGATTAGGTAATAAATTAGGACAGTATAAGTTTAGGCCAGATCAAATAATGGTTAGGGTTAGGGACAGGTTAAGCTTGAAAATAAGATTAAGTAATGGTTAGGTTTAGGCCAGATTAGGGTTTAGGGCTAGATCCAAAATGGTTAGGTTAGCTACAGGTTAAGTTTAGGCCAGATCAAGCAAATGGTTAGGAAGTTAGGACAGGTTAAGTTTAGGCCAGATTGGCAATGGTTAGTTTAGGCCAGATTAGGTTTAGGGCTAGATCCAAAATGCAGGTTAGGCTAGACAGATTGGGTTTAGGCCAGATCAAGAAATGGTTAGCGACAGGTTGTTTAGCCAGATTGCTAACAGTTAGGTTAGGACCAGGTTTAGGGCTAAAACTAGAATTGGTTAGGTTTAGGACAAGTTAAGTTTAGGGGCCAGATCAAGCAATAATTAGGTTAGAGACAGGTTAGGTTGTATCAGATCAAAGAAATAAGAGGGGGCTAGGAGAAGGGTTTGAAAGCTGGGATTAAGTAATGGGTTAGGCTTAGGGGCCACTAGGGCTTAGATACAGAAATGTTTAGAAGTGAACAGGTTGCTTAGGGCTAGATTAATTGGTTAGATTAGGGACAACAAGGTCTAGGGTCAGAAAGGTCAGGTTGAAGAAAATAGGGTTGAAGAAATAGGTTATAGGGTTAGGGTTAGGTTGAAGAGGAAGAGGAGGAGGAGGTTGAAGAGGAGGCAGGCCAGGGCCAGGGGCCAGGCCAGGCCAGGCCAGGCCAGGCCAGGCCAGGCCAGGCCAGGCCAGGCCAGGGCCAGGCCAGGCCAGGCCAGGCCAGCCAGCCAGGCCAGGCCAGGCCAGGCCAGGCCAGGCCAGGCCAGCCAGGCCAGGCCAGGCCAGGCCAGGCCAGGCCAGGCCAAAATATGTCTCACTCCCATAATCCGAGACTATTGGTCTGTCTTTGAATTTGGAAAGGAATCCACCACGCTTTTTGGGTCTTTATGAATTTTGGGGAGAGTATAGAACCTCCGCTCCCTGGGTTGAAAATCCCTTTAAATACTGAAATTGTTTAGCATTTATGATTTTTTCTTTTGTTTAAGCAAACCTCATGAACTAAAGGAATTGTTTCCATAAAATGGTTTATCCAATTTTATAATACATGAGATCACTTAATTGTCTTTAATTTCAAAATGTATTGCTCATGGTCCATACGACAACTGCCGAACCTTTATCGGCCGGTTTAATTACTAATATGTTTTAATCTTTTTAATTCTCCCAATGCATGAATTTCTTCTGTTTTAAATTTTGAATCGCTCAATGAATTGTAATTATATTTAAATATTTTTGGTCTTTTTAATTAAATCTCTAATTTTTGGGGAAATCTCTGTTAACGAGGGTGTCCAATTAGAAACTCCCGTAGCGGTTTTTTCTGTGGGTGTCGACTTTTAAAATAATCAATTAATTTAATTTTACGATGATAATTTTGCAAATCAAATTGTAATTGTGCTCTGTGGTCTCTACTTCTATAGGGTAGGTACAAAGGTCAAACTTTACTCAAAAGGTCACATTGTGACCTAGACAATTTAAAATGTTGCAAAGAACCACCACGCTCTGGGTAAACAGTGACGGTGGCTCATCAACCCCTCTGGTGGTAGCCTCACAGGGGAGGCCAGTTTAACTCCTCCACCAATGTTGAAACATGGCCTCACCCGCGTTCTCAGTCCAGTGGATGTCGCCGATCTCCGCCTGGAAAAGATGTCGGCAGAAGCGGATGAATCCCATGTTCCTCTGGACGTGGTCGTTGAGGGTCTGCAGGTTGAGTTGCCCTCCATGGGAAGGTTGGTCGGTGAAGATCAGCGAATCCAAATTTCAAGATAGGGAAACTTCTTCTTGGCTGACCTGACCGCTCCCCTGCAGGTTCTTGATCGCCGCCTCCTGGACTTGTCTTCTGGAATTAATCCCAAAGGCCAAGATGATCTTCTCCACCATCACGCCCTGGGTGGACAGGCCTTTTCGATCAGGGCCTGGGCATGGCGGAAGTGTCCTCCTGAAAGGCATCGATCTGTAGGTCTTCAAGAGTGGTCCGAAGCCTACCAAGTTGGAACTCTATGAGAACCCATTTTTCTCAACCACTAGGTTCCAGTCTGTAAAGTTTCCGCTGAGTGTTCATATGTCTTCTAGGTTGAAACTTTCCACGACTAAACTGTGAAGGACACTGGTAGCTGCCCTCTCGTCGTCCTCCAGACCAAGGAACCCGAACGACATGTTGGATTGGTGAGTAGATCCTCTGGTTTGAGGATTCTGAGTCCAAATTTGGACTTTGGACCAAGATGGGACTTGACTGCAGAATCCTCCTCCTGCTCTCCCCCCACTTCGCCTATCGTCACCAGGCCCGGGCTAGTCCCTGGGGCGAGTCTTGATTGAGCCTTCTTCCAACGGAGTCCAGTCAATAAGGTCTGATCTGTCGCTCAGGACTATCCTCGTGTCCTTCTTTGAACGCTGGCCTCCGCTGACGAGGGACTTGAAGGAAGGGAGCTGCCATTCCTCATCCTCACCATCCGAACTGGGTGTCGGCGTAGCTCTTGCAGCTGGTCGCCCTTATCCGGAACTCCTCGCCGGGTGTGACGGTAGGGGTCTCTTCTGGGGTCTCAGACGCTGTCGAGGCTCCCTTTCAGATGTCTGGGCTGTGACGGAACTTTCTCCCAATGGTGCCTAGTCAATAAGGTCCGAGTCGCCCTTTGTAGAGGAAAATCTTCCTCCCTCCGGACCACCCCCGTGTCTTTCTCTGTTGACAAGGGACTTGAAGGAAGGGAGCTCCCATTCCTCATCCTCACTCTCTGAATGGGTGTTGATGTAGTCATTGCAGCTGTTGACTTGGCAGCTGGTCGCCCTTGTCCGGGCCCTCTTTGGCTTTGACGGTGGGGTCTCCTGGGGTCTCACCCATTGTCGAGGCCCCCGAGACGCCTGTACCGTCGAGAGGTCCTCTCTGGCGATTGTGTCGTGGTCGTAAGTCATGACCATCCGTAGCAACCACCCGTGACGTAATGAGAGCCTCTGCATGGTCAATGGCATCACGGGTCAGGCGTGGCAGGTCTCCGCCTGGCCCATCTGACGGAAACTCCGAAAGGTCAGTCTTCCAGTCTGGAACCAGAAGATCGTCCAGTTCTTCAAGGGCTTTGTCCAAGCCTCCTTGTAATGGTCCATCAGGATGGTAAGAGTATTGTACCCCAGTTTTCTGCATTACCTGAATCATTTGCATAGTCTGGGGTGTCGGGCATGCTGGTTTTATCATGTTGGCCAACCTCCACCATCCTGGAAATCATCAGGGGTCCCTCCTTCCCTGGTTTAGAGCAACATTCTGCAAATGGTGCACCATCTTAATGCACACAAACATTTTTTGAAAAGTCGCCGGTTTTCATTGGCTGGTTGACGAGAACGCCATCCGCCTTCTCTTCTGCGGAGACGCCTGACGAGGACGTGGTCTTGGGTCCTCCCGACGAAATCCTCTGGGACGGTCGATGGAGGATCTGGGTCCAGAAAAGCGGGAAAACCTGGGTGGAGGCACGGGTCGGCTAGGTTGAGGAGAGGGTCTCAACCCTCTGGGAGGCCAGAAAAAGCGCTGTCCATCCTCCCATAGCCCTCCCTCCACTGGACCCTCCGCTGGTTGTAGGGCCTCCGACGGCGCCCATAGCGGACCTCCGCCCAAACCGCCTTGCTCCATTTAAATTGTATTTTTAATTATTTATGAATTATTTATTTATTTATTTATTTAAATGAATTCTTATTTATAATTGTAGCTATAAA
This sequence comes from Thamnaconus septentrionalis, assembly GCA_009823395.1. Lineage (NCBI taxonomy): Eukaryota > Metazoa > Chordata > Actinopteri > Tetraodontiformes > Monacanthidae > Thamnaconus > Thamnaconus septentrionalis. The sequence goes on along the minus strand of WFAA01000044.1, from coordinate 13,612 downwards.
TTGTTATTTATGCTATGAATTGTTTTTTTAAAAATAAAAATCCAAAAGGCCCCCCAAAAAGTGAAAAAAAAAAGGACTGCTGTGTCCGCTCAAAATCAATTTTAATAAGAAACCCAAATCAAAATACAAATACAGAAATGCAGTTGTTGTAATCAATCAAAACAAAAACAAAACAAAAAAAATCAATAAAACAAAAATCGTGTGTGCTGTCAGCGACGCCGCCCAGAGACGGGCCTTCTTCAGGCTTGACACACCACAAAACAAAAAAAGTTTGCTAGGCTAATGCTAGCTGAAGGAGTAGCTCTTATAAGTGGAGGTGTTGTCCGTCAAAGATCCAAGAAACAATGAGCTCCTGAAAAACCGGAGCTCCTATTTATACCCCATCGCTTTTAATCGCTTTTTTAAATTGTCATCGCTATCGCTTTTTTACCGAAATCATGAAATATATACAAATAATACATTTTAAACTCGCATAATTATGAAATATATGAAAAAATAACATTAATTAGTTTTTAAAGATTTTTAAATTTTTAATCATTTTTAACTGTTTTTAATGTTTTTAACTTTTTCATCATTTTTTAATTGTTTTTAATGTTTTTAATTTTTTAATCATTTTTAAGTAGTTTTTAATTTTTAATATTTTTGTTTTTATATACTATGTCATGAATTATAAATTTACAATAGGTCCAAGGTCACCACAAACACCAAACAAAAAAACAAAGGTCAAAGGTCACCAATAGTTAGTTTAAACATAAAAAGGTCATAAGGTCAAAATCAACGGTAGGTTAGGGGTTAGACAGGTTAGGTTTAGGGCCAGATTAGGTAATAATTAGGACAGGTTAAGTTTAGGGCCAGATCAAATAATGGTTAGGGTTAGGACAGGTTAAGTTTAGGGCCAGATTAAGTAATGGTTAGGTTTAGGCCAGATTAGGTTTAGGGCTAGATCCAAAATGGTTAGGTTAGCTAGGTTAAGTTTATAGCCAGATCAAGAAATGGTTAGGTTAGGACAGGTTAAGTTTAGGGCCAGATTAAGTAATGGTTAGGTTTAGGGGCCAGATTAGGTTTAGGCTAGATCCAAAATGGTTAGGGTGCTAGAGACAGATTAAGTTTAGGGCCAGATCAAGAAATGGTTAGGGTTAGGACAGGTTAAGCTTAGGGCTGATTAAGCAATAGTTAGGGTTAGAATTCAGGTTAAGTTCTAGGGCCAAAACCAGAATTGCTAGGTTTAGGATGCTAAGTTTAGGCCAGATCAAGCAATGGTTAGTTAGAACAGGTTAGGTTTAGGGGTCAGACTCAAGAAATGGTTAGGGTTAGGACAGTGTTAAGTTTAGGGCCAGATTAAGTAATGGTTAGGTTTAGGGGCCAGATTAGGTTTAGATACAGAAATGGTTAGGGCTAGAACAGGTTAAGTTTAGGGGCCAGATTAATTGGTTAGATTAGGGACAAATAAGGTCTAGGTCAGAAAGGTCAACATTAAGGTTTATATTCAAACCATGTGGCCCCTTGGTTCCCAACAGGTAAATCCACCTCCTCTCAACTTTTCGCTCGCTCCAGTCCGGCCCAGAAGTCGCCTTTGCAAACCAGCCATCCTCAAAGAATCCCACCCATGCAATAAAAATGTTGAACAACCAATGTCTGCAATTTTTCCCTGTTTTTCACATTGTATCTGTGTTGTGTCAATCGTGTCGACAAAGAATTCTTGCTTTCACCCACATATTTCAAATTACATTTCACACAAAATAATAATACATACACACAATTGCAAGACCTCAAGGAGAACGATTGTGACACTTTCAACATAGTTTTTTCTTTAGAATTTTCAATAAACCTCAATCTGAAAATTGTACCATAAAACGTAATGGTTTTTTAACTTGTAAAGATGGCAGCTTTGGCAAAACCAAAAGATCTTTTAAGATTAGCATTCTTTCTCGAAGGCTGAAAGCACCCTACAGTTAGGAAATATCCCTGACCACACACATTCATAAAATTCTTAAAATTGTTTTTCCACATACCATCCAGAGCCTTACTCACCGACTCAAAAGTCGTGATCAAAGGAAGAAAAATCCTCCACCCTTCTCAGTTTATGCGAGACTAAAATTCCTAAAACATTTTCTCAAAATTGTCTTGAATAGCCTCTTTTTCGTAAAGAATTGAAAAGAATCGAACTGCTTCCTTAAAATCATCTTCCTCACACAAATCCTGTAAAACCTAAAATTTGGGATTTGACCAAACCTGCAAAAGTATGTATGTTTTGGGGTGAAACTTGATTTGAACAACAAAGCATGTAATCAGTTTTTGAAAAAACTTTACATCCAAACGATTAGTTTTTTCAAAACCTTGCCTTTGAACAATCGTAGTGTCTAAAAAATCAATACACTGTGCATTCAACTCCGCCTCCAATTGGATGGATCTATCATGACCATTCAAAACAGACAGAAATTCCCAAATTCTTCTTCGATCCTCCCAAATTCCCCACATCATCCAAATACCTGAAATAATACAAAGGTTTTTCAAACATTTCAAAAATACTTCCTCTTCCAAATAGACATGAAAATATTTGCATACGCTGGAGCAAACCGTTTCTCCCATTGCCGCTCCTTTTCACTTGCAGGTAAAATTGTCCATCAAACATGAAATCATTACGCTCAAATTAATGTCCAAAAGTTGCAACAGTTCTTCATCCGGCCTCTTGGGGTCAGGATACCTTTCAAAAATCTTTCTCACCGCAGCTATTCCAGCCTCAATATCAATGTGTTCGTGTACAAACTAGCAACGCCCATAGAAAAGAAATAAAATTTGGAAGGATCTCAAGATTTTAACCAACTCAACAAAATGATATGTATCTTTCATATAAGATGGATGTCTATTTGACAAAGGGTTGAGGTAAAAATCCAAAAAATTCAGCTGTAAAATATGTCTCACTCCCGCAATCCGAGACTATTATCATCTGCTCCTTTGAATTTGGAAAGGAATCGCCCACTGCTTTTTTGGGTCTTTATGAATTTTTTGGGAGAGTATAGAACCCTCCGCTCCTGGGTTGAAAATCCCTTTTAAATACTGAAATTGTTTAGCATTTATGATTTTTTTCTTTTAAGTTTAAGCAAACCTCATGAACTAAAGGAATTGTTTCCATAAAATGGGTTTATCCAATTTTTATAATACATGAGATCACTTAATTGTCTTTAATTTCAAAAATGTATTGCTCATGGGTCCATAATGACAACTGCCGAACCTCTTATCGGCCGGCTTAATTACAATATGTTTTTAATCTTTAATTCTCCCAATGCATGAATTTCTTCTGTTTTTAAATTTTGAATCTCGCGTCAATGAATTGTAATTATATTTAAATATTTTTTTGGTCTTTTTAATTAAACTCTAATTTTTGGGGAAATTTCTGTTAACGAGGGTGTCCAATTAGAAACTCCGTAGCGGGTCTTTTTTCTGTGGGTGTCGACTTTTTAAAAATAATCAATTAATTTAATTTTACGATGATAATTTTGCAAATCAAATTGTAATTGTGCCTTCTGTGGTCTCTACTTCTAATAGGTAGGTACAAAGGTCAAACTTTACTCAAAAGGTCACATTGTGACCCCAGACAATTTGTAAAATGTTGCGAAGAACCACCAATGCTCTGGGTAAACAGTGACGGTGGCTCATCAACCCCTCTGGTGGTAGCCTTTTACAGGGAGGGCCAGTTTAACTCCCTCCACCAATGTTGAAACATGGCCTTACCCGTGTTCTCAGTCCAGTGGATGTCGCCGATCTCCGCCTGAAAAGATGTCGGCAGAAGCGAGATGAATCCCATGTTCCTCTGGACGTGGTCGTTGAGGGTCTGCAGGTTGAGTTGCTCCTCCATGGAAGGTTGGTCGAGAAGGTTGATCAGCCGAACTCCAACCGCATAGGGAAACTTCTTCTTGGCTGACCTGACCGCCTCCCTGCAGGTTCTTGATCGCCGCCTCCTGGACTTGTTCTCTGGAATTAATCCCAAAGGCCAAGATGATCTTCTCCACCATCACGCCCCTGGGTGGACAGGCTTTTCGATCAGGGCCTGGGCATGGCGGAAGTGTCCTCCTGAAAGGCATCGATCTGTAGGTCTCGCAAGAGTGGTCCGAAGCCTACTCAAGTTGGAATCCCCATGAGAACCCATTTTTCTCAACCACTAGGTTCCAGTCTGTAAGTTTCGCTGAGTGTTCATATGTCTTCTAGGTTGAAACTTTCCACGACTAAAATCTGTAAGCGACACTGGTAGGCTAGTCTCGCCGCCCTCCAGACCCGGGCGAACCCGAATCTACATGTTGGATTGGTGAGTAGATCCTCTGGTTTGAGGATTCTGAGTCCAAATTTGACTTTGGACCAAGATGGGACTCTGACCGCAGAATCCTCCTCCTGCTCCTCCCCCACTGCCTATCGCCACCAGGCCCGAAGCTAGTCCCTGGGGCTTAGTCTTGATTGAGCCTTCTTCCAACGGGAGTCCAGTCAATAAGGTCTGATTCGCTGCTCAGGACTATCCTGGTCCTTCTTGAACGCTGCCTCCGCTGACTCTAGGACTTGGAAGGAAGGGAGCTGCCATTCCTCATCCTCACTATCCGAACTGGGTGTCGATGTAGTTTTGCAGCTGGTCGCCCTTATCCGGAACTCGGTCGGTGTGACGGTAGGGGTCTCTTCTGGGGTCTCAGACGCTGTCGAGGCTCTTTCAGATGTCTCACCAGACGGAACTTTCTCCCAATGGTGCCCAGTCAATAAGGTCCCGAGTCGCCCTTTGTAGAGGAAAATCTTCCTCCTCCGGACCACCGTGTCTTTTCTGTTGACAAGGACTTGAAGGGAAGGAGCCCCATTCCTCATCCTCACTCTCTGAATGGGTGTTGATGTAGTCATTGCAGCTGTTGACTTGGCAGCTGGTCGTCCTTTGTCCGGGCCCCTTTGGCTTTGACGGTAGGGGTCTCTCCTGGGTCTCACCCGCTGTCGAGGCTCCCCAGACGCCTGTACCGTCGTGAGAGGTCCTCTCTGGCGATTGTGTTCGTGGTCGTAAGTCATGACCATCCGTAGCAACCACCCGTGTGACGTAATGAGAGCCTCTGCATGGTCAATGGCATCACGGGTCAGGCGTGGCAGGTTCTGGCCTGGCCCATCTGACGGAAATCCTGAAAGGCCAGCCTTCCAGTCTGGAACCAGAAGATCGCCCAGTTCTTCAAGGGCTTTGTCCAAGCCCTCCTTGTAATGGTCCATCAGGATGGTAAGAGTATTGTACCCCCAGTTTTCTGCATTACCTTGAATCATTTGCATAGTCTGGGGTGTCGGGCATGCTGGTTTTATCATGTTGGCCAACTCCTCCACCATCCTGGAAATCATCAGGGGTCCCTCCTTCCCTGGTTTAGGAGCAACATTCTGCAAATGGTGCACCATCTTAATGCACACAAACATTTTTTTGAAAAGTCGTCGAAGCTCTTCATTGGCTGGTTGACGCAGAACGTCATCCGCTTCTCTGTCTTGCGGAGACGTCTGACGAGGACGTGGTCTTGGGTCCTCCCGACGAAATCCTCTGGGACGGTCGATGGAGGATCTGGGTCCAGAAAAGCGGGAAAACCTGGGTGGAGGCACGGGCCGGCTAGGTTGAGGAGAGGGTCTCCAACCCCTCTGGGAGGGGCCAGAAAAAGCGCTGTCCATCCTCCCATAGCCCTCCCTCCACTGGACCCTCCGCTGGTTGTAGGGCTCCCTCCGACGGGCGCTCATAGCGGACCTCCGTCCAACTGCCTTGCTCCATTTAAATTGTTTTTTAATTATTTATGAATTATTTATTATTTATTTATTTATTAATGAATTTTATTTATAATTGTAGCTATAAATTGTTATTTATGCTATGAATTGTTTTTTTAAAAATAAAAAATCCAAAAGGCCCCCCAAAAAGTGAAAAAAAAGAAGGACTGCTGTGTCCGCTCAAAAAACAATTTTAATAAGAAACCCAAATCAAAATACAAAAGTACAGAAATGCAGCTGTTGCAATCAATCAAAACAAAAACAAAACAAAAATCAATAAAACAAAAATCGTGGTGTGCCGTCAGCGACGCTTCGCCCAGAGACGGGCCTTCTTCAGGCTTGACACACCACAAAACAAAAAGTTTGCTAGGCTAATGCTAGCTGAAGGAGTAGCTCTTTATAAGTGGAGGTGTTGTCCGTCAAAGATCCAAGAAACAATGAGCTCCCAAAACCGGAGTTCCTATTTATACCCCATCGCTTTTTAATCGCTTTTTAAATTGTCATCGCTATCGCTTTTTACCAAATCATGAAATATATACAAATAATACATTTTAAACTCGTATAATTATGAAATATATGAAAAATAAACATTAATTAGTTTTTAAAGATTTTTAAATTTTTAATCATTTTTAACTGTTTTTAATGTTTTTAACTTTTTCATCATTTTTAATTGTTTTTAATGTTTTTTAATTTTTAATCATTTTTAAGTAGTTTTTAATTTTTAATATTTTTTGTTTTTATATACTATGTCATGAATTATAAATTTACAATAGGTCCAAGGTCACCACAAACACCAAACAAAAAAAACAAAGGTCAAAGGTCACCAATAGTTAGTTTAAACATAAAAAGGTCATAAGGTCAAAATCAACGAAGGTTAGGGTTAGACAGGTTAGGTTTAGGGGTCAGATTAGGTAATAATTAGGGACAGGTTAAGTTTAGGCCAGATCAAATAATGGTTAGGGTTAGGACAGGTTGTTTAGGGCCAGATTAAGTAATGGTTAGGTTTAGGGCCAGATTAGGTTTAGGCTAGATCCAAAATGGTTAGGGTTAGCTACAGGTTGTTTAGGGCCAGATCAAGAAATGGTTAGGGGTTAGGACAGGTTAAGTTTAGGCCAGATTAAGTAATGGTTAGGTTTAGGGCCAGATTAGGTTTAGGCTAGATCCAAAATGGTTAGGGTTAGAGACAGATTAAGTTTAGGGCCAGATCAAGAAATGGTTAGGGTTAGGACAGGTTAAGTTTAGGCCAGATTAAGTAATAGTTAGGGTTAGGACCAGGTTGTTTAGGGCTAAAACTAGAATTGGTTAGGGTTAGGACAAGCAAGTTTAGGCCAGATCAAGTAATGGTTAGGGTTAGAGACAGGTTAGGTTTAGGGCCAGATCAAGAAATGGTTAGGGTTAGGACAGGTTAAGTTTAGGGCCAGATTAAGTAATGGTTAGGTTTAGGGCCAGATTAGGTTTAGATACAGAAATGGTTAGGTTAGAACAGGTTAAGTTTAGGCCAGATTAATTGGTTAGATTAGGGACAAATAAGGTCTAGGTCAGAAAGGTCAACATTAAGGCTTCATATTCAAACCATGTGGCTCCCTGGTTCCCAACAGGTAAATCCACCTCCTCTCAACTTTTCGTCGTTCCCAGTCCGTCCAGAAGTCGCTCCTTTGCAAACCAGCCATCCTCAAAGAATCCCACCCATGCAATAAAAAATGTTGAACAACCAATGTCTGCAATTCTTTCCTGTTTTTCACATTGTATCTGTGTTGTGTCAATCGTGTCGACAAAGAATTCTTGCTTTCACCCACATATTTCAAATTACATTTCACACAAAATAATACATACACACAATTGCAAGACCTCAAGGAGAACGATTGTGACACTTTCAACATAGTTTTTTCTTTAGAATTTTCAATAAACCTCAATCTGGAAAATTGTACCATAAAACGTAATGGTTTTTTAACTTGTAAAGATGGCAGCTTGGCAAAACCAAAAGATCTTTAAGATTAGCATTCTTTCGAAAGGCTGAAAGCACCCTACAGTTAGGAAATATCCCTGACCACACACATTCATAAAATTCTAAAATTGTTTTTCCACATACCATCCAGAGCCTTACTCACCGAATCAAAAGTCGTGATCAAAGGAAGAAAATCCTCCACCCTTTCTGCTTATGCAGACTAAAATTCCTAAAACATTTTCTCAAAATTGTCTTGAATAGCCTCTTTTCGTAAAGAATTGAAAAGAATCGAAACTGCTTCCTTAAAATCATCTTCCTCGTACAAATCCTGTAAAACCTTAAAATTTGGGATTTGACCAAACCTGCAAAAGTATGTTTTGGGTGAAAACTTGATTTGAACAACAAAGCATGTAAATCAGTTTTTTTGAAAAAACCTTTTACATCCAAACGATTAGTTTTTTCAAAATCCTTGCCTTTGAACACCGTAGTGTCTAAAAATCAATACACTGTGCATTCAACTCCGCCTCCAATTGGATGGACGGGTCATGACCATTCAAAACAGACAGAAATTCCCCAAATTCCTTCTTCGATCCCTCCCAAATTCCCCACACATCATCCAAATACCTGAAATAATACAAAGGTTTTTTCAAACATTTCAAAAATACTTCCTCTTCCCAAATAGACATGAAAATATTTGCATACGCTGGAGCAAACTGCTTTCCATTGCCGCCTTTTCACTTGCAGGTAAAATTGTCCATCAAACATGAAATCATTACGCTCAAATTAATGTCCAAAAGTTGCAACAGTTCTTCATCCGCCTCTTGGGGTCAGGATACCTTTCAAAAATCTTTCTCACCGCAGCTATTCCAGCCTCAATATCAATGTTCGTGGTACAAACTAGCAACGCCCATAGAAAAGAAATAAAATTTGAAGGATCTCAAGATTTTAACCAACTCAACAAAATGATATGTATCTTTCACATAAGATGGATGTCTATTTGACAAAGGGTTGAGGTAAAACCAAAAATTCAGCTGTAAAATATGTCTCACTCCCCGCAATCCGAGACTATTGGTCTGCCCTTTTGAATTTGGAAAGGAATCGTCCACGCTTTTTGGGTCTTTATGAATTTTGGGAGAGTATAGAACCTCCGCTCCTGGGTTGAAAATCCCTTTTAAATACTGAAATTGTTTAGCATTTATGATTTTTTTCTTTTTAAGTTTAAGCAAAACCTCATGAACTAAAGGAATTGTTTCCATAAAAATGGGTTTATCCAATTTTTTATAATACATGAGATCACTTAATTGTCTTTAATTTCAAAATGTATTGCTCATGGGTCCATACGACAACTGCCGAACCTTTATCGGCCGGCTTAATTACAATATGTTTTAATCTTTTTAATTCTCCCAATGCATGAATTTCTTCTGTTTTTAAATTTTGAATCTCGCTCAATGAATTGTAATTATATTTAAATATTTTTTGGTCTTTTTTAATTAAATCTCTAATTTTTGGGGAAATCTCTGTTAACGAGGGTGTCCAATTAGAAACTCCCGTAAAGGGTCTTTTTTTTTCTGTGGGTGTCGACTTTTAAAATAATCAATTAATTTAATTTTACGATGATAATTTTGCAAATCAAATTGTAATTGTGCTCTGTGGTCTCTACTTCTAATAGGGGTAGGTACAAAGGTCAAACCTTTACTCAAAAGGTCACATTGTGACCTAGACAATTTAAAATGTTGCGAAAGAACCACCACGCTCTGGGTAAACAGTGACGGTGGCTCATCAACCCCTCTGGTGGTAGCCTTACAGGAGGCCAGTTTAACTCCTCCACCAATGTTGAAACATGGCCTTACCTGTTCTCAGTCCAGTGGATGTCGCCGATCTCCGCCTGGAAAAGATGTCGTGGCAGAAGCGAGATGAATCCTATGTTCCTCTGGACGTGGTCGTTGAGGGTCTGCAGGTTGAGTTGTTCCTCCATGGGAAGGTTGGTCGAGAAGTTGATCAGCGGAATCCAAATTTCCGCATAGGGAAACTTCTTCTTGGCTGACCTGACCGCCTCCCTGCAGGTTCTGATCGCCGCCTCCTGGACTTGTTCTCTCTGGAATTAATCCCAAAGGCCAAGATGATCTTCCACCATCACGCCCCTGGGTGGACAGGCCTTTCGATCAGGGCCTGGGCATGGCGGAAGTGTCCTCCTGGAAAGGCATCGATCTGTAGGTCTCGCAAGAGTGGTCCGAAGCCTACTCAAGTTGGAATCTCCCATGAGAACCCATTTTTTCTCAACCACTAGGTTCCAGTCTGTAAGTTTCCGCTGAGTGTTCATATGTCTTCTAGGTTGAAACTTTCCACGACTAAAACCGTAAGGACACTGGTAGGCTAGTCTCGCCGTCCTCCAGACTCGATGAACCCGAACGACATGTTGGATTGGTGAGTAGATCCTGGTTTGAGGATTCTGAGTCCAAATTTGGACTTTGGACCAAGATGGGACTCTGACTGCAGAATCCTCCTCCTGCTCCTCCCCACTTCGCCTATCGTCACCAGGCCCGGCTTAGTCCCTGGGGCGAGTCTTGATTGAGCCTTCTTCCAACGGAGTCCAGTCAATAAGGTCTGATTCGCCGCTCAGGACTATCCTCGTGTCCTTCTTTTTGAACGCTGCCTCCGCTGACGAGGGACTTGGAAGGAAGGGAGCTGCCATTCCTCATCCTCACTATCCGAACTGGGTGTCGATGTAGCTCTTGCAGCTGGTCGCCCTTATCCGGAACTCGCCGGGTGTGACGGTAGGGTTCTTCTGGGGTCTCAGACGCTGTCGAGGCTCCCTTTCAGATGTCTGGGCTGTGACGAACTTTCTCCCAATGGTGCCCAGTCAATAAGGTCCGAGTCGTCCTTTGTAGAGGAAAATCTTCCTCCCTCCGACCACCCCTCGTGTCTTTCTGTTGACAAGGGACTTGAAGGAAGGGAGCTCCCATCTCATCCTCACCTCTGGAATGGGTGTTGATGTAGTCATTGCAGCTGTTGACTTGGCAGCTGGTCGTCCTTTGTCCGGGCCCTCTTGGCTTTGACGGTAGGGGTCTCTCCTGGGTCTCACCCGCTGTCGAGGCTCCCCTCGAGACGCCTGTACCGTCAGAGGTCCTCTCTGGCGATTGTGTTCGTGGTCGTAAGTCATGACCATCCGTAGCAACCACCCGTGACGTAATGAGAGCCTCTGCATGGTCAATGGCATCACGGGTCAGGCGTGGCAGGTTCCGGCCTGGCCCATCTGACGGAAACCTGAAAGGCCGCCTCCAGTCTGGAACCAGAAGATCGTCCAGTTCTTCAAGGGCTTTGTCCAAGCCTCCTTGTAATGGTCCATCAGGATGGTAAGAGTATTGTACCCCAGTTTTCTGCATTACCTTGAATCATTTGCATAGTCTGGGGTGTCGGGCATGCTGGTTTTATCATGTTGGCCAACCTCCACCATCCTGGAAATCATCAGGGGTCCTCCTTCCTGGTTTAGGAGCAACATTCTGCAAATGGTGCACCATCTTAATGCACACAAACATTTTTTTGAAAAGTCGTCGAAGCTCTTCATTGGCTGGTTGACGCAGAACGTCATCCGCTTCTCTGTCTTGCGGAGACGTCTGACGAGGACGTGGTCTTGGGTCCTCCCGACGAAATCCTCTGGGACGGTCGATGGAGGATCTGGGTCCAGAAAAGCGGGAAAACCTGGGTGGAGGCACGGGCTGCTAGGTTGAGGAGAGGGTCTCCAACCCCTCTGGGAGGGGCCAGAAAAAGCGCTGTCCATCCTCCCATAGCCCTCCCTCCACTGGACCCTCCGCTGGTTGTAGGGCTCCCTCCGACGGCGTCCATAGCGGACCTCCGTCCAACCGTCTTGCTCCATTTAAATTGTATTTTAATTATTTATGAATTATTTATTATTTATTTATTTATTAATGAATTTTATTTATAATTGTAGCTATAAATTGTTATTTATGCTATGAATTGTTTTTTTTAAAAATAAAAATCCAAAAGGCCCCCAAAAAGTGAAAAAGAAGGACTGCTGTGTCCGCTCAAAAATCAATTTTAATAAGAAACCCAAATCAAAATACAAATACAGAAATGCAGCTGTTGCAATCAATCAAAACAAAAACAAAACAAAAATCAATAAACAAAATCGTGGTGTGCTGTCAAGGACGCTTCGCCCAGAGACGGGCCTTCTTCAGGCTTGACACACCACAAAACAAAAAGTTTGCTAGGCTAATGCTAGCTGAAGGAGTAGCCTTTATAAGTGGAGGTGTTGTCCGCTCAAAGATCCAAGAAACAATGAGCTCCCAAAACCGAGCTCCTATTTATACCCCATCGCTTTTTAATCGCTTTTTTAAATTGTCATCGCTATCGCTTTTTTTATCAAATGAAATATATACAAATAATACATTTTTAAACTCGCATAATTATGAAATATATGAAAAAAATAACATTAATTAGTTTTTAAAGATTTTTAAATTTTTAATCATTTTTTAACTGTTTTTTAATGTTTTTTAACTTTTTCATCATTTTTTAATTGTTTTTTAATGTTTTTTAATTTTTTAATCATTTTTAAGTAGTTTTTTAATTTTTAATATTTTTTTGTTTTTTATATACTATGTCATGAATTATAAATTTACAATAGGTCCAAGGTCACCACAAACACCAAACAAAAAACAAAGGTCAAAGGTCACCAATAGTTAGTTTAAACATAAAAAAGGTCATAAGGTCAAAATCAACGGGTTAGGGTTAGACAGGTTAGGTTTAGGCCAGATTAGGTAATAATTAGGACAGGTTAAGTTTAGGGCCAGATCAAATAATGGTTAGGGTTAGGACAGGTTAAGTTTAGGCCAGATTAAGTAATGGTTAGGTTTAGGCCAGATTAGGTTTAGGGCTAGATCCAAATGGTTAGGTTAGCGACAGGTTGTTTAGGGCCAGATCAAGAAATGGTTAGGGTTAGGACAGGTTAAGTTTAGGGCCAGATTAAGTAATGGTTAGGTTTAGGCCAGATTAGGTTTAGGCTAGATCCAAAATGGTTAGGGTTAGAGACAGATTAAGTTTAGGGCCAGATCAAGAAATGGTTAGGGTTAGGGACAGGTTAAGTTTAGGCCAGATTAAGTAATAGTTAGGGTTAGGACCAGGTTGTTTAGGGCTAAAACTAGAATTGGTTAGGTTTAGGACAAGTTAAGTTTAGGCCAGATCAAGTAATGGTTAGGGTTAGAGACAGGTTAGGTTTAGGGCCAGATCAAGAAATGGTTAGGTTAGGACAGGTTAAGTTTAGGGCCAGATTAAGTAATGGTTAGGTTTAGGCCAGATTAGGTTTAGATACAGAAATGGTTAGGGTTAGAACAGGTTGTTTAGGGCCAGATTAATTGGTTAGGATTAGGGACAAATAAGGTCTAGGTCAGAAAGGTCAGCCAGGCCAGGCCAGGCCAGGCCAGGCCAGGCCAGGCCAGGCCAGGCCAGGCCAGGCCAGGCCAGGCCAGGCCAGCCAGGCCAGGCCAGGCCAGGCCAGCCAGGCCAGGCCAGGGCCAGGCCAGGCCAGGCCAGGCCAGGCCAGGCCAGGCCAGGCCAGGCCAGGCCAGGCTGGGCCAGGCCAGGCCAGGCCAGGCCAGGCCAGGCCAGGCCAGCCAGGCCAGGCCAGGCCAGGCCAGGCCAGGCCAGGCCAGGCCAGGCCAGGCCAGGCCGTGCCAGGCCAGGCCAGGCCAGGCCAGGCCACAGGCCAGGCCAGGCCAGGCCAGGCCAGGCCACAGGCCAGGCCAGGCCAGGCCAGGCCAGGCTGAAATAGGCCAGGCCAGGCCAGGCCAGGCCAGGCCAGGCCAGGCCAGGCCAGGCCAGGCCAGGCCAGGCCAGGCCAGGCCAGGCCAGGGCTGAAACAACAGGCCAGGCCAGGCTGAAATTGAACAGGCCAGGCCA
>WFAA01000118.1:7500-20057 GCA_009823395.1 Thamnaconus septentrionalis | reverse complement strand
AAGGGGTTAAGTTTAGGTCCTCAAAAGGGTTAGGTTTAGGCGGCCGCTAGGGGTTAAGTTTAGTATAGGGCTTAGGGTTGGGTGTCAAAAATGACTTACGAGCAGGTCAAAGGGCTCAAGCCCAAGGGACCACATCCCATGACCAACTCCGCGGGACCTGGCCGGGTAGGTTAAGGGAAAAAAAGGTTTCTCTCAAAGAGGGTTAGGGTTAGGGTTAGGGTTAGGGTTAGGGTTAGGGTTAGGTACAGGGGTAATAACCACGATCGGGAAATTCCCGATCCTCTAAAATGTCGATATCTCCACGGTGGAATGAGTTATAGACTTGAAATTTTGTACACATGTGTATGAGGCGTGTACCTACCTGTGACGTGAGTTACGTGATGATGTCACTTCCGGTTCCGGAGTTATACCGGAAATAGCCATACCTCGGGAACCGTAGGTCGTAGAGACTCGGGACAGCACCAGCGTGTTCAGCATGGCCGAATTATGTCAGACGGATCAAGGTTCCAAGGTCGTAGGACTTACCGTTCTCGCGATATTTGCGTTTGAATTTCGCTATTCATTTCAATGGCAGATTCGTTGAGTGGCAAAAACAGCCAAGTGTTTTTCCGAAAAATCACCTCCCAGAAGTGGTTTGGAGCGTTTCAGGCCATTTTGGAGTTGATACAACATGCCCTTTTAGGTAATGACGTTTTCACCTAGGGTTAGGGTTAGGGTTAGGGTTGGGTACAGGGGTAATAACCACGATCAAAATTCGATCCTCTAAAATATCGATATCTCCACGGTGGAATGAGTTATAGACTTGAAATTTTGTGCACATGTGTGTGTATGAGGCGTGTACTACTGTTGACGTGAGTTACACGTGATGATGTCCTTCCAGTTCGGAGTTATACCGGAAGGGTTAGGGTTAGGAGTTAGGGGTTAGGGTTAGGGTAGGAGTTGGGGTTAGGGTTAGGGTTAGGGTTAGGGTTAGGGACAAGGGCCTCCTCCTAAAGGAGGAAGCCGGTGCAAGCTCCGCCCACCCAAGCGAGTTCCGTAACCCCTGTCACTGTGAGGGGTTGGAGCGTTGTGTGGCGGCCGTGGACCTCGTCCATTCATAGTATAATTAAATTGTGTGAATATTAATATTTCCGGTGAAGTATGTATTTTATTGGTGGAATGTGTTTCGAGGTGAAATTATGTTTTATTGTTTTCAGTTTTCAGTGTGATTAGTAATGGATTGTTTATCCGGTGGTATTGTGTATTTATTGATTCAGTAATGTTTCTAGGTAGAGTATTGTGTTTTGTTGTTTTGTTTCAGGTGGAGGTATATGGTTGTTTATCAGGTTGAAATTGTGTTATTTCATGAATGAGTGTATTGTCAGGTGGGGGAATTATGGATTTATTGATGGTATGTTATGTATTTGTTCTATGATGATGGGTGAGTATATCCACTGTTTATATAAGTATTTATTATTATTTATTGGTTGTTTGTTTATCAATAGTAACATCTATTAATAAACAAATAAAAACAAAACAGTAATAAACAACTAAAGGAAGGTTAATGCTGAAGAAAACAAAACACGGACGTTTAGAAGCCTTTGAACAGGCCTTCTTCAGGTGTATGCTAAAATACTGATGTGCTCTCCTTGAGAGCTAGAAACGAATGAGGAGGTTAGGGTTAGGGTTAGGGAGTTAGGGTTGGAGTTGGGTTCAGGGTAAATGTCCCTCCCATGGGCAAGCCCATGGATTTGGGAAAGTCTTGTGATCCATCCGGGGTCGATGCCGGGCCTCGGCCCCTAACCCTTTGTTGACCACCACCCGAAGAGGTGGTGGGGGTTCAAAAATTAGACTTGTAGCCTGTTGTTAATGAAGATCGGGTTACCATGCGGCGTTTCGGCCTATACTAAAGGCCTTCTCAGGCGCTACCACGATCTGCTGCTGTGAGACTGTGGTTCCTCCAGCTCCTATTAAGGTCCCGATTGTGTTCTGTGTGAGTCCTCCTCTGTTTGTCTTGTGGCGTTTTGTCTTCTTGCTTGTCTTGTGACTGTTAGGTCTTCTTGTCTGTTTGACGTTTGTTAAGCTTTTTGTCAGCCATTAAGTGTTCGCCTTTTTGTTTTTAGTGTGGTGAGTATTAATTGTTCTAAGTCTTGTGTTCTTTTTTAGAGATTATCAATTAAATTATGAATTCCTTGGTAAGTATTTTTTATCCCATTTTTTTTGAGGTTTTAAATTTTCAATTAAATTAATGAATTAATTTCCCGCTTAATTTATTTCAATTTGTCCCATATTGTGCTAATTATGAATTTTGTTCTTTTATCCCCAGGTTGGGTTAGGGTTAGGAGTTAGGGTTAAGGGTTGGGGTTGGGGTTAGGGTTAGAGTTAGGGTTAGGTTTGGGAATAAGGATTGGCTCCTAAGGTAGCTTGGTGCACTCTCTGCGAGAGAGTGGATCCGGAGTGGAGTTAGGGTTAGGGTTAGGGTTAGGGTTAGGGTTAGGGTTGGGGGTTAGGGTTGGGAGTTGGGGTTGGGGTTAGGGTTGGGGTTGGGGTTGGGTTTGGGAATAAAGGTATACTCCTAAGAGTAACCGGTGCACTCTCTACGACAGAGTGGATCCGGGTGGGCCCCCCAGCCCAGGTTTGTCCACCACCAGAGGTGGTGGGTTTTCAAAATTTACACTAAGCGTGTTTTGCTAGCGTGGGACGGCTTTTACGCGCAACGTTTGACCTATAAGGCCTTCATCAGGCGCTGGCCGTCGAGAGACTGACTGCCTCGTGGCCTGTCGCTCTGGTGGAGTCCCGTGCACTGCTTGCACCTCCCTGTAAGTTTGCTAATTAAATCGCCAAATTGTTTTTATATATAAGTTTTAGAATGTCCAATTGATAGGTTTAATGAATTTTCCAATTTTGTTTCAGGATGCAGTTTAACGTCGTGCCCAGGACCTTGGTAAGTAATTTAGTATAATTTATGAAGTTTTTATTATGTGACTGTGTATAGTTTTTATGAATTAATTTATACCTGTAATAGACACCCACCGTCATCTACTACGTATACCCTAAGATGGGTTTGTTTACGTTTTCCCTCAGGTGGGAAGAGCGGTTCCTGTCATAAAGAGTGCCGGACCCCTAATATGGGGCCCTCTTACATAACTCAAACATCGAGGTAAGTCTTATTCAATTGGTGTTAATTGTGTCGAATTGTTTAATAATTTCTTTCTTTTTCTTTTCAGGATCCAATTAGGTAAGTATAGGTAAGTATTTGTTGGTCGAATTGTTTGTCGAATTGTTTGTTCCTCTTTTTCACAGGTTTCCCAGGTAAGTGGTTTTTTTCTTTTCTTTTCTAGGTTGTCCAATCAGGTAAGTGGTTTCTTTTTCTTCTATCCTCTTCCTTTCCTTTCTCTTCATCCCTTTCTTCCTTTCCCTTCCCATCTTCTTCCTCCTTGTCTTCTTTTCCCTCTGTCCTTCCCACTCCTCTCCTTTACTCCACTAATCTTCTCCTTTCTTCTCTCTTCCAGGTCCATAATCATCCACTCCAATGTATCTTCTGCTCTTCTCTCGTGCCCTAAAGGATACCCCCATCCCCATATGTGCGCTAATATGCGATTTCAATAAAGTATATATTGGCTCAACTGTCCCTTACAGCGGCTCTTTCTTGTGGACTGGCATGAGTAATAGCTTCAGACAGATAATTGGGTTTTAGATCAGATTTGGGGATTAAATACTGAGATAAATTAGGGTTAAGGGTTGGATTAAGGGGTTAGGAACAGGGTCAGGGATTCCAATTGGGTACAGGGCTAGGGGTTAAGGTTAGGATTAGGGTTAGTTAGTGGTTAGATATAGTCCAATTAAGGGTTAATTTAGAGGTCAAATTGGTTAGGTTTAGGTAATATAATCAATTGGTTCTGTTTAGGCGTAGGGGTCAGATTGGTTAGGTTTTAGGGTTTAGGCTTAGGGTCAGGTGTACACTTCAAAATAGGAACTAAAAGCAGGCAAATAAGGGTTAGGGTTAGGGCTGGGGGACCACATCCCTTCACACACTCTCCGAGACCTGGCGGGGTAGGTTTGGGAATAAAGGTATACTCCTAAGGTAACCCGGTGCACTCTCTACGACAGAGTGGATCCGGGTGGGCCCCCAGCCCAAGGTTTGTCCACCACCCGAAGGTGGTGGGTTTTCAAAATTTACACTAAAGCGTGTTTTGCTAGCGTGGGGCGGCACCGGCGCAGCGTTTAGGCCTATAAGGCCTTCATCAGGCGCTGGCCGTCGAGGCGACTGCCTCATATGGCCTGTCGCTCTGGTGGAGTCCCGTGCACTGCTTGCACCTCCTGTAAGTTTGCTAATTAAATCGCCAAATTGTTTTTATATATAAGTTTTAGAATGTCCAATTGATAGGTTTAATGAATTTTCCAATTTTGTTTCAGGATGCAGTTTAACGTCGTGCCCAGGACGCATGAGTAAGTAATTTAGTATAATTTATGAAAGTTTTTTATTATGTGACTGTGTATAGTTTTTATGAATTAATTTATACCTGTAATAGACACCCACCCGTCATCTACTACGTATACCTAAGATGGGTTTGTTTACGTTTTCCCTCAGGTGGGAAGAGCGGTTCCTGTCATAAAAGAGTACGGACCCTAATATGGGGCCTCTTACATAACTCAAACATCAGGGGTAAGTCTTATTCAATTGGTGTTGGTGTATGAATTGTTTAATAATTTCTTTCTTTTTCTTTCAGGGGATCAATTAGGTAAGTATAGGTAAGTATTTGGGTTAGGGTTAGGGTTAGGGTTGGGGTTAGGGTTAGGGGTTAGGGGTTAGGGGTTAGGGTTAGGGTTAGGGGTTGGGTTTAGGAAAAAAAGGTTCTCCTAAGAGAAACCTCGAAACACTCTCCGGCTGAGGCGTGCTCAGGGTGGAGTTAGGGTTAGGGTTAGGGTTAGGGTTAGGGTTAGGGTTGGGGGTTAGGGGTTAGGGTTAGGGTTAGGGTTAGGGTTAGGGTTAGGGGTAGGGGTTGGGGGTTGGGGTTGGGGTTGGGTTAAGGAAAAGTTTCCTCTCCGAGAGAGGGAGGCGATGCACTCTCTCTTGACGGAGTGGGCATGTTTGGGTAGGCTTCCCAGCCTTTGGGTCCACCACCCTAAGGTGGTGGGAGGATCAAAATTTTTACTTGGCATGTGGCTAGTAATAAGGCGGGCGTCTGGCATGGCGTTTGACCGCTCATGGCCTTCCTCAGGCTGGCCCCAATAGTCAAGAGTCGACTGCCTGGTATGGCATATGCAAGCTCAAGTGCCCGATGCACTACTGCCTCCTCCCAATTTTCTCAAATTAAGCTAAATGGTTTTAGGTGTCCAATTAATAGGTTATTTTCAATTTTTATTTCAGGTTGCAGTTTAACGATCGTTAATTGGGGCGCGGAGTAAGTAATTTAGTACATTCTATAAGGTTTTTGGGTTAACAATATAGTTTATTATGAATTTTTTGTACCTGAAATTTAACCCCACCATCATCTACTATGCAATACCTAATATGGGTTCTTTTGCATTTTCCTTCCGATTGGGAAGACTGTTCCTGTCGTGAGTGTTTGGACCCCTAGTATGGGACCTCTTACATCAACTCGGACATCAAGGTAAGTCTTGTCAATTGTATTTCAATGTTAATTGTTTTTTAATTGTTTTTCTTCTCTCCACAGGGGTTCCAATCAGGTAAGTGGTTTTCTTATCCAGGTAAGTGGTTTCTTCTTTTCCTCTATCCTCTTCCTTTCCTCTACCTTCATCCCTTTCTTCCTTTCCCCTCCCATCTTCTTTCTCCCTTGTCTTCTTTTTCCTCTGTCCTACCCATTTCCTATCCTTTAATCCACTAATCTTCTCCTTTCTTCTCTTCCAGATCCATGGTCTTACACTCCATCCGTGTCTTCTGCTGCGTTCTCAAAAAGAGTGTGGCTAGTGTATGCTAATATCGATCAATGAATAAAGTGGCTCTACTGCATCCCAACAGTGGCCTTTTCTGTCTCCTTGGACTCAAAATTTATGGCTTTAGATAGACAGGTGGGTTTCTGATCAGAATAAGGTTCAAATACTGAGTTAGAATTAGGGTTAAGGTAAGATTAAGGGAGTTAGGCACAGGAGCCAGGGGTTCTGATTAGGTTCAAGAGTTAGGGGTTATGGTTGAGGGTTAGGGTTAGAGTCGTGGTTAGATAGTCCAAATTAGTGGTTAGGTTTGGGTGTTTAGAGGTCAAATTGGTTAAGTTTAGGTTCCAGGTCAATTGGTTCAGTTTGGGCATTAGAGGTCGAATAGGTTAAGTTAAGGGCCAGGGGTAAGGGTCAGGTGTATATATCAAATAGGACATTACAGTGAGCTAAAAGGGCTCCCAAGGCTGGGAAGCCAAATCCCATCACCCACTCCCGAGACCCGGTAGGGATAGGTTAAGGAAAAAGTTTCCTCTCCGAAGAGGGGAGGCGATGCACTCTCTCTCAAGCGGGAGTGGGCATGTTTGGGTGAGCTTCCCAGCCTTTGGGTCCACCACCCTAAGGTGGTGGGAGGGTCAAAAATTTTTACTTGGCATGTAGCTAGTAATAAGGCAGGCGTCTGGCATGCGTTTTGACCGCTCATGGCCTTCCTCAGGCGGCTGGCCGGTCAAGAGTCGACTGCTGGTATGGCGCTATATTGGCTCAAAGTGCCCGTGCTACTGCCTCCCTCCCAATTTTCTCAAATTCGCTAAATGGTTTAGAGTGTCCAATTAATGGGTTTATTTTCCAATTTTATTTCAGGTTGCAGTTTAACGTACGTGCCCAGGGGCCTTGGGTAAGTAATTTAGTACATTCTATAAGGTTTTTTTAGGTTAACCAATATAGTTTATTATGAATTTTGTACCTGAAAATTTAACCCCACCATCATCTACTATGCAATACCCTAATATGGGTTTCTTTTTGCATTTTTCCTTCCGGTGGAAGACTGTTCCTGTCGTGAAGTGTTTGGACCCTAGTATGGGGCCTCTTACATCAACTCGGACATCAAAGGTAAGTCTTGTCAATTGGTATTTTCAATGTTAATTGTTTTTTTAATTGTTTTTCTTCTCTCCACAGGGGTTCCAATCAGGTAAGTGGTTTTCTTATCCAGGTAAGTGGTTTCTTCTTTTCCTCTATCCTCTTCCTTTCCTCTACCTTCATCCCTTTCTTCCTTTCCCTCCCATCTTCTTTCTCCCCTTGTCTTCTTTTCCTCTGTCCTACCCATTCCTATCCTTTAATCACTAATCTTCTCCTTTCTTCTCTTCCAGATCCATGGTCTTACACTCCATCCGTGTCTTCTGCCGTTCTCAAAAGTGGCTAATGTAATGTGCGCTAATATGCGATCAATGAATAAAGTGGCTCTGCTGCATCCCCAACAGTGGCCTTTTCTGTCTCCTTGGACTCCAAAATTTATAAAGGCTTTAGATGAACACAGGTGGGTTTCTGATCAGAATAAGGGTTCAAATACTGAGTTAGAATTAGGGTTAAAAGGTAAGATTAAGGGGTTAGGCACAGGGAGCCAGGGAGTTCTGATTAGGTTCAGAGTTAGGGGTTATGGTTAGGGTTAGGGTTGGGTCGTGGTTAGATAGTCCAAATTAGTGGTTAGGTTTGGGTGTTTAGAGGTCAAATTGGTTAAGTTTAGGTTCCAGGTCAGATTGGTTCAGTTTTAGGCATAGAGGTCGAATAGGTTAAGTTAAGGGCCAGGGGTAAAAAGGGTCAGGTGTATATATCAAATAGGACATTACAGTAGGCTAAAGGGGCTCCAAGGCTGGGAAGCCGTCCATCACCCACTCCCGAGACCCCGGCGGGATAGGTTAAGGAAAAGGTTTCCTCTCCGAAGAGGAGGCGATGCACTCTCTGCTGACGGAGTGGGCATGTTTGGGTAGGCTTCCAGCCTTTGGGTCCACCACCCTAAGGTGGTGGGAGGTCCAAAAATTTTACTTAGCATGTAGCTGGTAATAAGACGGAGAGGCGTCTGGCATAGCGTTTGACCGCTCATGGCCTTCCTCAGGCGCTGGCCGTCAAGGTCGACTGCCTGGTATGGCATATATTCGCTCAAAGTGCCGTGCACTGCTGCACCTCCCCTCCCAATTTTCTCAAATTAGCTAAATGGTTTTAGAGTGTCCAATTAATAGGTTATTTTCCAATTTTATTTCAGGTTGCAGTTTAACGTCGTGCCCAGGGCGCTTGGGTAAATAATTTAGTACATTCTATAGGGTTTTTTAGGTTAACTTAATATAGTTTATTATGAATTTTGTACCTGAAAAGTTTAACCCCACCATCATCTACTATGCAATACCCTAATATGGGTTTCTTTTGCATTTTCCTTCCGGTGGGAAGACTGTTCCTGTCGTAAAGTGTTTGGACCCTAATATGGGGCCTCTTACATCAACTCGGACATCAAGGTAAGTCTTGTCAATTGGTATTTTCAATGTTAATTGTTTTTTAATTGTTTTCTTCTCTCCACAGGGGTTCCAGTCAGGTAAGTGGTTTTTCTTATCCCAGGTAAGTGGTTTCTTCTTTTCCTCTATCCTCTTCCTTTCCTCTACCTTCATCCCTTTCTTCCTTTCCCTCTCCCATCTTCTTTCTCCCTTGTCTTCTTTTCCTCTGTCCTACCCATTCCTATCCTTTAATCCACTAATCTTCTCCTTTCTTCTCTTCCAGATCCATGGTCTTACACTCCATCAAGTGTCTTCTACTTAGTTCTCAAAGAGTAATGTGTATGTATGCTAATATCGATCAATGAATAAAGTGGCTCTACTGCATCCCCAACAGTGGCCTTTTCTGTCTCCTTGGACTCAAAATTTATGGCTTTAGATAGACAGGTGGGTTTCTGATCAGAATAAGGTTCAAATACTGAGTTAGAATTAGGGTTAAGGTAAGATTAAGGGGGGTTAGGCACAGGGCCAGGGAGTTTCTGATTGGGTTCAGAGTTAGGGGTTATGGTTGAGGGTTAGGGTTAGGTGCAGTAGTTAGATAGTCCAAATTAGTGGTTAGGTTTGGGTGTTTAGAGGTCAAATTGGAGTTTAGGATTTAGGTTCCAGGTCGAATTGGTTCCGTTTAGGCATAGAGGTCGAATAGGTTAAGTTAAGGGCCAGGGGTAAAGGTCAGGTGTATATATCAAATGGGACATTACAGTAGGCTAAAAGGGGCTCCAAGGCTAGGAAGCCAATCCATCACCCACTCCCCGGACCCGGCAGGATAGGTTAAGGAAAAAGTTTCCTCTCCGAGAGAGAGAGGAGGCGATGCACTCTCTGCGTGGGAGTGGGCATGTTTGGGTGGGCTTCCAGCCTTTGGGTCCACCACCCTAAGGTGGTGGGAGGGTCCAAAATTTTACTTAGCATGTGGCTAGTAATAAGGCGGTGTACGGCGCATGGCGTTTTAGGCAGCTCATGGCCTTCCTCAGGCGGCTGGCCGGAGTCAAGGTCGACTGCCTGGTATGGCGTATGTCAGCTCCAAGGTGCCCGTGCACTACTGCACCTCCTCCCAATTTTCTCAGGTTCGCTAAATGGTTTAGGTGTCCAGTTAATGGGTTATTTTCCAATTTTTATTTCAGGTTGCGGTTTAACGTGGTGCCCAGGACGCGGGTGAAATAATTTAGTACATTCTATAAGGTTTTTTAGGTTAACTTAATATAGTTTATTATGAATTTTTTGCCTGAAGAAATTTAACCCCACCATCATCTACTATACAATACCTAATATGGGTTTCTTTTTGCATTTTCCTTCCGGTGGGAAGACTGTTTCTAATAAGTAGAAGTGTTTGGACCCCTAGTATGGGCCTCTTGCATCAACTCCAGGACATCAAGGGTAAGTCTTGTCAATTGGTATTTTCAATATTAATTGTTTTTAATTGTTTTCTTCTCTCACAGGGGGTTCCAATCAGGTAAGTGGTTTTTCTTATCCAGGTAAGTGGTTTCTTCTTTTTCTCTATCCTCTTCCTTTCCTCTACCTTCATCCCTTTCTTCCTTTCCCCTCCCCATCTTCTTTCTCCTTGTCTTCTTTTCCTCTGTCCTGCCCATTCTGTCCTTTGATCCACTAATCTTCTCCTTTCTTCTCTTTCCAGATCCATGAATTCTTGCACTCCATCCGTGTCTTCTTGAGTTCTCAAAAAGTGGCTAATGTATGGTAGCTAATATGCGATCAATGAATAAAGTGGCTCTACTGCATCCCCAACAGTGGCCTTTTCTGTCTCCTTGGACTCAAAGATTTATGGCTTTAGATAGACAGGTGGGTTTCTGATCAGGAATAAGGGGTTCAAATGCTGAGTTAGAATTAGGGGTTAAGGTAAGATTAAGGGGTTAGGCACAGGGCCAGGAGGTTCTGATTAGGTTCAGAGTTAGGGGTTATGGTTGCAGGGTTAGGGTTAGGTCGTACAGTTAGATAGTCCAAATTGGTGGTTAGGTTTAGGTGTTTAGAGGTCAAATTGGTTAAGTTTAGGTTCCAGGTCGAATTGGTTCAGTTTGAGGCACTTGAGAGGTCCGAATAGGTTAAGTTAAGGGCCAGGGGTAAGGGTCAGATGTATATATCAAATAGGACATTACAGTAGGCTAAAAGGGGCTCCAAGGCTGGGAAGCCAAATCCATCACCCTCCCGAGGACCCGGCGGGATGGGTTAAGGAAAAAGTTTCCTCTCGAAGAGGAGGCGATGCACTCTCTGCTGACGGAGTGGGCATGTTTGGGTGGGCTTCCCAGCCTTTAGGTCCACCACCCTAAGGTGGTGGGAGGTCAAAATTTTTACTTGGCATGTGGCTAGTAATAAGGCGGCGTCACAGCGCAGCGTTTTGAGCCGCTCTTGGCCTTCCTCAGGCGCTGGCCGGTCAAGAGTCGACTGCCTAGTATGGCATATGTCGCTCAAACTGCCCGTGCACTTCTGCACCTCCTCCCAATTTTCTCAGGAATTAGCTAAATGGTTTTAGAGTGTCCAATTAATAGGTTATTTTCCAATTTTATTTTCAGGTTGCAGTTTAACGTCGTGCCCAGGGGCGCTTGGTAAGTAATTTAGTACATTCTATAAGGTTTTTAGGTTAACCAATATAGTTTATTATGAATTTTTGTACCTGAAAATTTAACCCCACCATCATCTACTATGCAATACCTAATATGGGTTTCTTTTGCATTTTCCTTCGGTGGGAGAAGACTGTTCCTGTCGTAGTAGAGTGTTTGGACCCCTAGTATGGGGCCTCTTACATCAACTTTCCGGACATCAAGGTAAGTCTTGTCAATTGGTATTTTCAATGTTAATTGTTTTTTAATTGTTTTCTTCTCTCCACAGGGGTTCCAATCAGGTAAGTGGTTTTCTTATCCAGGTAAGTGGTTTAGGGTTAGGGTTAGGGTTGGGTTAGGGTTAGGGTTAGGGTTAGGGTTGGGTACAGGGGTAATAACCACGATCGGGAATTCCGATCCTCTAAAATAATAGATATCTCCACGGTGGAATGAGTTATAGACTTGAAATTTTTGTACACATGTGTATGAGGCGTGTACCTACCTGTGACGTGAGGTTACGTGATGATGTCACTTCGGTTCCGGAGTTATACCGGAAAGGGTTAGGGTTAGGGTTAGGGTTAGGGTTAGGGTAGGGTTAGGGTTAGGGTTAGGGTTAGGGTTGGGGTTAGGGACAAGGGCCTCCTCCTAAAGGAGGAAGCGGTTGCAACTCCGCCCACCCAGCGGAGTTCCCGTAACCCTGTCCCTTTGTGGGGGTTGGGCCGTTGGGGCCGTCAAACGGACCTCAAATCCATTCCATAGTATAATTAAATTGTGTGAATATTGTTTTCCGGTGAAGTATGTATTTGTTGGTGGATGTGTTTTCAGGTAAGTATGTTTTATTGTTTTGTTTCAGGTAAGTATGGATTGTTTATCCGGTAGAGTATGTATTTATTGATTCAGTGTGTTTCTAGGTAAATTATGTTTTTATTGTTTTGTTTCAGGTAAGTATGGATTGTTTATCAGGTAAGTATGTATTTCATGAATGAGTGTATCCAAGGTAAGTATGAATTTATTGATGGTATGTGTGTATTTTATTCTATAATGAAATGATATATCCTATTTATATAAGTGTTTATTATTATTTATTGGTTTATTTGTTTATCAATAATGTATCTATTAATGAAACAAATAAAAACAAAACAATAATAAACAACTAAGGAAGGAATGTGCTGAAAGAAAGAAACAAACACGACGTTTAGACCTTTGAACAGGCCTTCTTCAGGTGTATGCACTAAAAATACTGATGTGCTCTCCTTGAGAGCTAGAAGAGCGAATAGAGGGTTAGGGTTAGGGGTTAGGGTTAGGGTTAGGGTTGGGTTCAAGGGTAAAATGTCCCTCCCATGGGCAAGCCCATGGTTGGGAAAATCTTGATCCATCCGAGGTTAGATGCCAGGCCTCGGCCCCTAACCCTTTTGTTGTTGACCACCACCCGAAGGTGGTGGGGGTTCAAATTAGACTTGTAGCCTGTTGTTAATGAAGATCGGTTACACATGACGTTTACAGCCTATACTAAGGCCTTCCTCAGGCGCTACCGATCTCTGCTTGTAATAAGGGACTGTGGTTCCTCCAGCTCCTATTAGTCCCGTTGTGTTCTGTGTCG
>WFAA01000118.1:0-2500 GCA_009823395.1 Thamnaconus septentrionalis | reverse complement strand
ATATTTTGCTCCAACCCTGTGATTCTCAAAGAATTTATACCATGTTGAATGAAATGCTGAACCAATAAAGTGTTGATTTCTTTTTTGTTTTTTATATTATGTAGGTGTTCTGAGGCGTATGTTTAAACAATTTCTGGTCTCCCCTACATATTTCATGTCACATTTTAAACAAAAAATCAGATAAACACAATTTTTAGATTTTAATGTGAAACCTTGATGAATTTTCAAAATTGTTTTGTTGATGTTGTTTCGAATGAAATTTAATTTTTAAATATTTTTGTGCTTTGAGTGGTTTTGACCAATGAATTGATGGCATTTTGCCCGGACAAACCAATCTCTTAGATTTTTATTTCTCCTGTCTGGAAATCACGTATGAATTTGGGATCAAATTTTTCCGATTAGTCATATTTATGAAATTTGTTTTAAATTTAGAATTAAGCATCATGGCAGCTGAAGAATATGTAGCAATCAATGGAATTAAACTGTTTTATTCTTGTCCTGTTTGATTTTAAATGTTTTAAACTCTCTCTTAGAAATGACCTCGAGTACCCCCTCTTTCTCAAGGCTCGAAACAAAGTACCGACAGCTTGCCAGAAATCCGTGATCTTGTACAAATTCTTTTGAATCTGATTAATTGCGATTTTATGATGCCCTTGAGCGTGTGTTTTGGATGGTAACTATTTTTTGAAGCAAAGCGTGTGTATCGAGTACTTTTGAAAAAACTTTTATGTCCAATTTGTGGTTTTCCTCAAATTTAGGCCCTCTAAAAAATTGTTGTGTCCAGAAAATCAATAGATTCTCGGCTGATTTGTACTTTTAATTTAATTGAACAATCATGCAATTCAAAATTTCCACAAATTGATCGAATTCCTCCTAGTTCCCATCAAATTCCAAAATATAAATCAAGATATACATAAGCGGCGGTTTCTTTTACATTTTGAAAGTGCCCCTTTCTCCCAGTTTGCCATAAAAATGTTGGCATAGGCCGGCGCGAATCTTTTCCCCATGGCGGTTCCTTTAATTTGTAAGTAAAATTGGTCCTGAAAAACAAAATCATTTCGAGTCAAATTAATATTTAATAATTCCAAAAGCTCCTCATCCGGCCGTTTAGGGTCTGGATTTTTTTGAAAAAGTTCCTTCACACAATTGATACCTTCTTGAATGGGAATATTAGTGTAAAGACTATCTACATCCATGCTGAAGAAGTAGAAGTCCGACAGAATCCTCAATTTTTTAATTATTTTGATAAAGGCATACGTATCTTTTACGTAAGACGGATGTAGTGTAGAACAGGGGTTTAAAAATAGTCTAAATATTGACCGTATAATACGTTTCGCTATCACAATCTGACACAATGGGTCTTCAGAAATTTTATTTGGGATTGTCCATGAATTGGGATCTTTATGAATTTTGGTAAAATATAGAATAATCTTGGTCTTGGTTGTTTGTTTCCCATAAATATTGTCTTTGTTTCCAATTAATGAATTTCTTGTTTTTAATTTTTCAAAATGTTATGAATTAAAGGAACTGTATCCAGATAAATTGGTTTTAATATTTTTTATAATATGTTGTGTCCTTTAATTGTCTTTCTACCTCATAAATGTATTGTTCTGTCCCCATAATAACCACTGTCGATCCCTTGTCTGCAGGTTTGATTATTATTTGTTTGTTGTTTTTTAATTCATGTAACATGTCCAATTCCTCTGATGAAATGTTTGGTTTTGGATACATTAATTTATAATGCTTTTTAAACATTGTTTTATCGTCATGAATTAAATTTTTAACCTCCACAGGTAATAAATTAAGAGGTGTCCAATCAGAATGGCCCGTGAATGGAATTATATTTCTTTTAGATGAATTTTTTGAAAGTATGTAGCCAATTTTATTCTCACGGTGATAATTTTGAATGTCTAATTGTAATTGTAACTTTTGATTTTTTGCAAATGTCAACCGTAGAATACGAGATATAAGACCTTTGTTAAGCAATTCAAATTGTGCTGTAGAGAGTTTGAAATTATCGGCCAAATTTAGGACATTTTTTGTATCCACCGCATTCAAATCATTCACCACATTCCAATCATTCCAATCATTCAGATCATTCGACCCCCGGACCGGACTTATGGGGGCGAAGTTTAAAAAGCGACATCCAGTGGAGGAACATCGCATCTCCTGTCTCCTCCGTCCAATGAATTTACGTCTGCCTCGGTGATGAACTGATCTGCTGGGAGAAGAGGTATGTATGGCATGTTCCTGGTCACATAATTATTGAGGGCTTCCAAATTATCCTTCTCCTCCTGTGGGAGGCGCATCAGAATAATTGACCAGGGGATCCAAATCTCTGCGTAGGGAAATTTTCGTTTTGTAGACCGCACAATACCCTGTACATTCTTCATCGTTGTTTCTTTCAATTTGTTCTCTCTCCCATTGATCCCAAAGCCCAGGATAATTTTCTAGACCACCAGACTGGCGGGCTGTTGTTTTTTCCATTAGGGCCTGGCCG
>WFAA01000153.1:0-18953 GCA_009823395.1 Thamnaconus septentrionalis | reverse complement strand
GTTGAGTGTTATTCAAAGCAGTAGCAGCAGCAGAACGAATTATACAAACAATTTCAGACTTCAAATTGTTGATAGCAGTTTTGGAACACCCCATTCAAACAGCACTTACGTCTGTTTTCTTCAAGCAACAGCATTCATTTTGAGCAAATTATTATATTCTGTGGAATAGCAGGTTGGATTTTTTATTTCTCGTGGTTCCTCAGCTGAATCATGGCATCTATGCAGAGTAAACAGCTACATACAGATTTTTTGAAAGGAAAACTCATTCAACCACGTTGACTTCCCTTTTTATTGTGGTCATGGGCCTTATCTCACCCCGAGTTGAGAGGTTGTTTTTTTTTTTTCTCGAAGGAGCAGCAGGGATTTCTGTACTGACTTACTCCCAAAAGAGCTTCTTTTTCTCCTGTTTCCTGAGCTGAATTAAAGTCTCTACGTAAGAACAGCTGTTACCAGAGCTGCACATAGCTTTACACTTGAACACTCATTCATACACATGAGCCTGAAGGAATAAATGAAAATTCAAAACAAATATTCAAAGTGACTGAAAATACAGTGCACCTGTGCCCCTCCCTCTCAGACCAACAGAGGACTGTCATCAGTCATGGTGGGAAAAAATATATTCTGCTTCTCCTGTGTTCATAAAGATTTTTTTTTATTCCTTTTTCAATGTTCCCCAGTAAGTTGAGTGTTATTCAAGCAGCAGAAGCAGCAGCAGCAGCAGCAGCACTTGAATTTGTTTGTAAACAGACTAAGAAGTCTGTTTACAAACAATTTCAGACTTCAAAGTGTTTGAAAGTGTTTGAACTTACAAGTCTGTTTACAAACAATTTCAGACTTCAAAGTGTTTGAACACGCATTCAAACTCTTTGATGTCTGTTTTCATCAAGTAGCAGAATTCATTTTGAGAAAATTGTATTCTGTGTGCAATTAAAGGTTGGATTTTTTTTTCTCTGGTGTTCATCATCTGAATCAAGGCATCTGTGCAAGTGTTTACTTGAAAATTTGGGTTTTATTCAAGCAGCAGAAGCAGCAGCAACAACGGCAGCAATAGTAGCAGCAGCACGTGAATTTACAAACAATTTCAGACTTCAAAGTGTTGATAGTGTTTGAACACGCATTCAAACACTTTGATGTCTGTTTTCTTCAAGCAACAGCATTCATTTTGAGCAAATTGTATTCTGTGTGGAATAACAGCTTGGATTTTTTTTATCTCTCGTGTTCCTCAGCTGAATCATGGCATCTATGCAAGTAAACAGCTACATACAGATTTTGAAAGGAAAACTCATTCAACCACTTTGACTTCCTTTTTTATTGTGGTCATGGGCCTTATCTCACCGAGTTGAGACGTTGTTTTTTTTTTTTTTTTTTTTGAAGGAGCAGCAGGGATTTCTGTGCTGACTTACTCCTAAAGAACTTTGTTTCTCCTGTTTCTGAGCTGAATTAAAGTCTCTATGCAAGAAAACAGCTGCACAGAGCTGCACACAGCTTTACACTTGAACACTTATTCATACACATGAGCATGGAGGAATAAACAAATCAAAACAAAGATTCAAATGTGACTGAAAATACAGTGCACCGTGCCCCTCCCTCTCAGACCAACAGAGGACTGTCATCAGTCATGGCGGGAAAAAATATATTCTGCTTCTCCTGTGTTCATAAAGATTTTTTTTTTAATTCCTTTTCAATGTTCCCCAGTAAGTTGAGTGTTATTCAAGCAGCAGTAGCAGCAGCAGCACTTGAATTTGTTTGTAAAAAGACTAAGAAGTCTGTTTACAAACAATTTCAGACTTCAAAGTGTTGATAGTGTTTGAACACGCATTCAAACACTTTGATGTCTGTTTTCTTCAAGCAACAGCATTCATTTTGAGCAAATTGTATTCTGTGTGGAATAACAGCTTGGATTTTTTTTTATCTCTCCTCTCGTGTTCCTCAGCTGAATCATGGCATCTATGCAAGTAAACAGCTACATACAGATTTTGAAAGGAAAACTCATTCAACCACTTTGACTTCCTTTTTTATTGTGTTCATGGGCCTTATCTCACCGAGTTGAGAGGTTGTTTTTTTTTTTTTTTTTTGAAGGAGCAGCAGGGATTTCTGTGCTGACTTACTCCCAAAGAACTTTGTTTCTCCTGTTTCTGAGCTGAATTAAAGTCTCTATGCTAGAAAACAGCTGCACAGAGCTGCACACAGCTTTACACTTGAACACTCATTCATAAACATGAGCCTTCATACACAAAGCAAAACAAAAATTCAAATGTGACTGAAAATATAGTGCACCGTGCCCCTCCCTCTCAGACCAACAGAGGACTGTCATCAGTCATGGCGGGAAAAAATATATTCTGCTTCTCCTGTGTTCATAAAGAGTTGTTTTTTTTTTATTCCTTTTTCAATGTTCCCCAGTAAGTTGAGTGTTATTCAAGCAGCAGAAGCAGCAGCAGGCAGCAGCAGCACTTGAATTTGGTTGTAAACAGACTAAGAAGTCTGTTTACAAACAATTCGAACTTCAAAGTGTTTGATAGTGTTTGAACACGCATTCAAACACTTTGATGTCTGTTTTCTTCAAACAACAGCATTCATTTTGAGCAAGTTGTATTCTGTGTGGAATAACAGGTTGGATTTTTTTATTTCTCGTGTTCCTCAGCTGAATCATGGCATCTATGCAAGTAAATAGCTATATACAGATTTTGAAAGGAAAACTCATTCAACCACTTTGACTTCCTTTTTCATTGTGGTCATGGGCCTTACCTCACCGAGTTGAGAGGTTGTTTTTTTTTTTCTTTTTTTGAAGGAGCAGCAGGGATTTCTGTGCTGACTTACTCCTAAAGAACTTTGTTTCTCCTGTTTCTGAGCTAAATTAAAGTCTCTATGCAAGGAAACAGCTGCACAGAGCTGCACAGAGCTTTACACTTGAACACTCATTCATACACATGAGCCTTCATACACAAAGCAAAACAAATATTCAAATGTGACTGAAAATACAGTGCACCGTGCCCCTCCCTCTCAGACCAACAGAGGACTGTCATCAGTCATGGCGGGAAAAAATATATTCTGCTTCTCCTGTGTGCATAAAGAGTTGTTTTTTTTAATTCCTTTTTCAATGTTCCCCAGTAAGTTGAGTGTTATTCAAGCAGCAGAAGCAGCAGCAGCACTTGAATTTGTTTGTAAACAGACTAAGAAGTCTGTTTACAAACAATTTCAGACTTCAAAGTGTTTGAAAGTGTTTGAACACGCATTCAAACTCTTTGATGTCTGTTTTCTTCAAGTAGCAGAATTCATTTTGAGCAAATTGTATTCTGTGTGGAATAACAGGTTGGATTTTTTTTATCTCTCATGTTCCTCAGCTGAATCATGGCATCTATGCAAGTAAACAGCTACATACAGATTTTGAAAGGAAAACTCATTCAACCACTTTGACTTCCTTTTTTATTGTGGTCATGGGCCTTATCTCACCGAGTTGAGAGGTTGTTTTTTTTTTCTTTTTGAAGGAGCAGCAGGGATTTCTGTGCTGACTTACTCCTAAAGAACTTTGTTTCTCCTGTTTCTGAGCTAAATTAAAGTCTCTATGCAAGAAAACAGCTGCACAGAGCTGCACACAGCTTTACACTTGAACACTCATTCATACACATGAGCCTTCATACACAAAGCAAAACAAATATTCAAATGTGACTGAAAATACAGTGCACCGTGCCCCTCCCTCTCAGACCAACAGAGGACTGTCATCAGTCATGGCGGGAAAAAATATATTCTGCTTCTCCCGTGTTCATAAAGAGATGTTTTTTTTATTCCTTTTTCAATGTTCCCCAGTAAGTTGAGTGTTATTCAAGCAGCAGAAGCAGCAGTAGCAGCAGCAGCACTTGAATTTGTTTGTAAAAAGACTAAGAAGTCTGTTTACAAACAATTTCAGACTTCAAAGTGTTGATAGTGTTTGAACACGCATTCAAACACTTTGATGTCTGTTTTCTTCAAGCAACAGCATTCATTTTGAGCAAATTGTATTCTGTGTGGAATAACAGCTTGGATTTTTTTTTTTATCTCTCGTGTTCCTCAGCTGAATCATGGCATCTATGCAAGTAAACAGCTACAT
Organism: Thamnaconus septentrionalis; assembly: GCA_009823395.1. NCBI lineage: Eukaryota > Metazoa > Chordata > Actinopteri > Tetraodontiformes > Monacanthidae > Thamnaconus > Thamnaconus septentrionalis. The sequence goes on along the minus strand of WFAA01000153.1, from coordinate 14,869 downwards.
ACAGATTTTGAAAAAGGAAAACTCAATCAACCACTTTGACTTCCTTTTTATTGTGGTCATGGGCCTTATCTCACCGAGTTGAGAGGTTTTTTTTTTTTTTTTTTTGAAGGAGCAGCAGGGATTTCTGTACTGACTTACTCCGAAAGAACTTTTTTTCTCCTGTTTCTGAGCTGAATTAAAGTCTCTATGCTAGAAAACAGCTGCACAGAGCTGCACACAGCTTTACACTTGAACACTCATTCATACACATGAGCCTGAAGGAATAAACAAAGCAAAACAAATATTCAAAAGTGACTGAAAATACAGTGCACCGTGCCCCTCCCTCTCAGACCAACAGAGGACTGTCATCAGTCATGGTGGGAAAAAATATATTCTGCTTCTCCTGTGTTCATAAAGATTTTTTTTTAATTCCTTTTTCAATGTTCCCCAGTAAGTTGAGTGTTATTCAAGCAGCAGAAGCAGCAGCAGCAGCACTTGAATTTGTTTGTAAACAGACTAAGAAGTCTGTTTACAAACAATTCGAACTTCAAAGTGTTTGAAAGTGTTTGAACTTACAAGTCTGTTTACAAACAATTTCAGACTTCAAAGTGTTTGAAAGTGTTTGAACACGCATTCAAACTCTTTGATGTCTGTTTTCATCAAGTAGCAGAATTCATTTTGAGAAAATTGTATTCTGTGTGGAATAACAGGTTGGATTTTTTTTATCTCTCGTGTTCCTCAGCTGAATCATGGCATCTATGCAAGTAAACAGCTACATACAGATTTTGAAAGGAAAACTCATTCAACCACTTTGACTTCCTTTTTTATTGTGGTCATGGGCCTTATCTCACCGAGTTGAGACGTTGTTTTTTTTTTTTTTTGAAGGAGCAGCAGGGATTTCTGTGCTGACTTACTCCTAAAGAACTTTGTTTCTCCTGTTTCTGAGCTGAATTAAAGTCTCTATGCAAGAAAACAGCTGCACAGAGCTGCACACAGCTTTACACTTGAACACTTATTCATACACATGAGCATGGAGGAATAAACAAATCAAAACAAAGATTCAAATGTGACTGAAAATACAGTGCACCGTGCCCCTCCCTCTCAGACCAACAGAGGACTGTCATCAGTCATGGCGGGAAAAAATATATTCTGCTTCTCCTGTGTTCATAAAGATTTTTTTTTTATACCTTTTCAATGTTCCCCAGTAAGTTGGGTGTTATTCAAGCAGCAGAAGCAGCAGCAGCAGCACTTGAATTTGTTTGTAAAAAGACTAAGAAGTCTGTTTACAAACAATTTCAGACTTCAAAGTGTTGATAGTGTTTGAACACGCATTCAAACACTTTGATGTCTGTTTTCTTCAAGCAACAGCATTCATTTTGAGCAAATTGTATTCTGTGTGGAATAACAGCTTGGATTTTTTTTTTATCTCTCCTCTCGTGTTCCTCAGCTGAATCATGGCATCTATGCAAGTAAACAGCTACATATAGATTTTGAAAGGAAAACTCAATCAACCACTTTGACTTCCTTTTTTATTGTGGTCATGGGCCTTATCTCACCGAGTTGAGAAGTTGTTTTTTTTTTTTGAAGGAGCAGCAGGGATTTCTGTGCTGACTTACTCCCAAAGAACTTTTTTTCTCCTGTTTCTGAGCTGAATTAAAGTCTCTATGCTAGAAAACAGCTGCACAGAGCTGCACACAGCTTTACACTTGAACACTCATTCATACACATGAGCCTGAAGGAATAAACAAAGCAAAACAAAGATTCAAAAGTGACTGAAAATACAGTGCACCGTGCCCCTCCCTCTCAGACCAACAGAGGACTGTCATCAGTCATGGTGGGAAAAAATATATTCTGCTTCTCCTGTGTTCATAAAGATTTTTTTTTATTCCTTTTTCAATGTTCTCCAGTAAGTTGAGTGTTATTCAAGCAGCAGAAGCAGCAGCAGCAGCAGCACTTGAATTTGTTTGTAAACAGACTAAGAAGTCTGTTTACAAACAATTTCAGACTTCAAAGTGTTTGAAAGTGTTTGAACTTACAAGTCTGTTTACAAACAATTTCAGACTTCAAAGTGTTTGAAAGTGTTTGAACACGCATTCAAACTCTTTGATGTCTGTTTTCATCAAGTAGCAGAATTCATTTTGAGAAAATTGTATTCTGTGTGGAATAACAGGTTGGATTTTTTTATCTTTCGTGTTCCTCAGCTGAATCATGGCATCTATGCAAGTAAACAGCTACATACAGATTTTGAAAGGAAAACTCATTCAACCACTTTGACTTCCTTTTTTATTGTGGTCATGGGCCTTATCTCACCGAGTTGAGACGTTGTTTTTTTTTTTTTTTTGAAGGAGCAGCAGGGATTTCTGTGCTGACTTACTCCTAAAGAACTTTGTTTCTCCTGTTTCCTAGCTGAATTAAAGTCTCTATGCAAGAAAACAGCTGCACAGAGCTGCACACAGCTTTACACTTGAACACTTATTCATACACATGAGCATGGAGGAATAAACAAATCAAAACAAAGATTCAAATGTGACTGAAAATACAGTGCACCGTGCCCCTCCCTCTCAGACCAACAGAGGACTGTCATCAGTCATGGCGGGAAAAAATATATTCTGCTTCTCCTGTGTTCATAAAGATTTTTTTTTTATACCTTTTCAATGTTCCCCAGTAAGTTGGGTGTTATTCAAGCAGCAGAAGCAGCAGCAGCACTTGAATTTGTTTGTAAAAAGACTAAGAAGTCTGTTTACAAACAATTTCAGACTTCAAAGTGTTGATAGTGTTTGAACACGCATTCAAACACTTTGATGTCTGTTTTCTTCAAGCAACAGCATTCATTTTGAGCAAATTGTATTCTGTGTGGAATAACAGCTTGGATTTTTTTTTTTATCTCTCCTCTTGTGTTCCTCAGCTGAATCATGGCATCTATGCAAGTAAACAGCTACATATAGATTTTGAAAGGAAAACTCAATCAACCACTTTGACTTCCTTTTTTATTGTGGTCATGGGCCTTATCTCACCGAGTTGAGAAGTTGTTTTTTTTTTTCTTTTTTTGAAGGAGCAGCAGGGATTTCTGTGCTGACTTACTCCCAAAGAACTTTTTTTCTCCTGTTTCTGAGCTGAATTAAAGTCTCTATGCTAGAAAACAGCTGCACAGAGCTGCACACAGCTTTACACTTGAACACTCATTCATACACATGAGCCTGAAGGAATAAACAAAGCAAAACAAAGATTCAAAAGTGACTGAAAATACAGTGCACCGTGCCCCTCCCTCTCAGACCAACAGAGGACTGTCATCAGTCATGGTGGGAAAAAATATATTCTGCTTCTCCTGTGTTCATAAAGATTTTTTTTTTATTCCTTTTTCAATGTTCCCCAGTAAGTTGAGTGTTATTCAAGCAGAAGCAGCAGCAGCAGCAGCAGCACTTGAATTTGTTTGTAAACAGACTAAGAAGTCTGTTTACAAACAATTCGAACTTCAAAGTGTTTGAAAGTGTTTGAACTTACAATTCTGTTTACAAACAATTTCAGACTTCAAAGTGTTTGAAAGTGTTTGAACACGCATTCAAACTCTTTGATGTCTGTTTTCATCAAGTAGCAGAATTCATTTTGAGAAAATTGGATTCTGTGTGCAATTAAAGGTTGGATTTTTTTTTCTCTGGTGTTCATCATCTGAATCAAGTCATCTGTGCAAGTGTTTACTTGAAAATTTTGAGTTTTATTCAAGCAGCAGAAGCAGCAGCAACAGCAGCAGTAGCAGCAGCAGCACGTGAATTTATAAACAATTTCAGACTTCAAATTTTTTGATTGTGTTTGAACACGCATTCAAACACTTTGATGTCTGTTTTCTTCAAGCAACAGCATTCATTTTGAGCAAATTGTATTCTGTGTGGAATAACAGGTTGGATTTTTTTTTATCTCTCGTGTTCCTCAGCTGAATCATGGCATCTATGCAAGTAAACAGCTACATACAGATTTTGAAAGGAAAACTCATTCAACCACTTTGACTTCCTTTTTTATTGTGGTCATGGGCCTTATCTCACCGAGTTGAGAGGTTGTTTTTTTTTTTTTTTTTGAAGGAGCAGCAGTGATTTCTGTGCTGACTTATCCTAAAGAACTTTGTTTCTCCTGTTTCTGAGCTGAATTAAAGTCTCTATGCAAGAAAACAGCTGCACAGAGCTGCACACAGCTTTACACTTGAACACTTTTCATACACATGAGCATGGAGGAATAAACGAATCAAAACAAAGATTCAAATGTGACTGAAAATACAGTGCACCGTGCCCCTCCCTCTCAGACCAACAGAGGACTGTCATCAGTCATGGTGGGAAAAAATATATTCTGCTTCTCCTGTGTTCATAAAGATTTTTTTTATTCCTTTTTCAATGTTCCCCAGTAAGTTGAGTGTTATTCAAGCAGCAGAAGCAGCAGCAGCAGCAGCAGCACTTGAATTTGTTTGTAAACAGACTAAGTCTGTTTACAAACAATTTCAGACTTCAAAGTGTTTGAAAGTGTTTGAACTTACAAGTCTGTTTACAAACAATTTCAGACTTCAAAGTGTTTGAAAGTGTTTGAACACGCATTCAAACTCTTTGATGTCTGTTTTCATCAAGTAGCAGAATTCATTTTGAGAAAATTGTATTCTGTGTGGAATAACAGGTTGGATTTTTTTATCTCTCGTGTTCCTCAGCTGAATCATGGCATCTATGCAAGTAAACAGCTGCACACAGCTGCACACAGCTTTACACTTGAACACTCATTCATACACATGAGCCTTCATACACAAAGCAAAACAAATATTCAAATGTGACTGAAAATACAGTGCACCGTGCCCCTCCCTCTCAGACCAACAGAGGACTGTCATCAGTCATGGCGGGAAAAAATATATTCTGCTTCTCCTGTGTTCATAAAGAGTTGTTTTTTTTATTCCTTTTTCAATGTTCCCCAGTAAGTTGAGTGTTATTCAAGCAGCAGAAGCAGCAGCAGCAGCAGCAGCACTTGAATTTGTTTGTAAACAGACTAAGAAGTCTGTTTACAAACAATTTCAGACTTCAAAGTGTTTGATAGTGTTTGAACACGCATTCAAACACTTTGATGTCTGTTTTCCTCAAGCAACAGCATTCATTTTGAGCAAATTGTATTCTGTGTGGAATAACAGCTTGGATTTTTTTTTATTTCTCGTGTTCCTCAGCTGAATCATGGCATCTATGCAAGTAAACAGCTACATACAGATTTTGAAAGGAAAACTCATTCAACCACTTTGACTTCCTTTTTTATTGTGGTCATGGGCCTTATCTCACCGAGTTGAGACGTTGTTTTTTTTTTCTTTTTTTGAAGGAGCAGCAGGGATTTCTGTGCTGACTTACTCCTAAAGAACTTTGTTTCTCCTGTTTCTGAGCTGAATTAAAGTCTCTATGCAAGAAAACAGCTGCGCAGAGCTGCACACAGCTTTACACTTGAACACTTATTCATACACATGAGCATGGAGGAATAAACAAATCAAAACAAAGATTCAAATGTGACTGAAAATACAGTGCACCGTGCCCCTCCCTCTCAGACCAACAGAGGACTGTCATCAGTCATGGCGGGAAAAAATATATTCTGCTTCTCCTGTGTTCATAAAGATTTTTTTTTAATTCCTTTTCAATGTTCCCCAGTAAGTTGGGTGTTATTCAAGCAGCAGTAGCAGCAGCAGCACTTGAATTTGTTTGTAAAAAGACTAAGAAGTCTGTTTACAAACAATTTCAGACTTCAAAGTGTTGATAGTGTTTGAACACGCATTCAAACACTTTGATGTCTGTTTTCTTCAAGCAACAGCATTCATTTTGAGCAAATTGTATTCTGTGTGGAATAACAGCTTGGATTTTTTTTTTATCTCTCCTCTCGTGTTCCTCAGCTGAATCATGGCATCTATGCAAGTAAACAGCTACATACAGATTTTGAAAGGAAAACTCATTCAACCACTTTGACTTCCTTTTTTATTGTGGTCATGGGCCTTATCTCACCGAGTTGAGAGGTTGTTTTTTTTTTCTTTTTTTGAAGGAGCAGCAGGGATTTCTGTGCTGACTTACTCCTAAAGAACTTTGTTTCTCCTGTTTCTGAGCTGAATTAAAGTCTCTATGCAAGAAAACAGCTGCGCAGAGCTGCACACAGCTTTACACTTGAACACTTATTCATACACATGAGCATGGAGGAATAAACAAATCAAAACAAAGATTCAAATGTGACTGAAAATACAGTGCACCGTGCCCCTCCCTCTCAGACCAACAGAGGACTGTCATCAGTCATGGCGGGAAAAAATATATTCTGCTTCTCCTGTGTTCATAAAGATTTTTTTTTTATTCCTTTTCAATGTTCCCCAGTAAGTTGGGTGTTATTCAAGCAGCAGTAGCAGCAGCAGCACTTGAATTTGTTTGTAAAAAGACTAAGAAGTCTGTTTACAAACAATTTCAGACTTCAAAGTGTTGATAGTGTTTGAACACGCATTCAAACACTTTGATGTCTGTTTTCTTCAAGCAACAGCATTCATTTTGAGCAAATTGTATTCTGTGTGGAATAACAGCTTGGATTTTTTTTTATCTCTCCTCTCGTGTTCCTCAGCTGAATCATGGCATCTATGCAAGTAAACAGCTACATATAGATTTTGAAAGGAAAACTCATTCAACCACTTTGACTTCCTTTTTTATTGTGGTCATGGGCCTTATCTCACCGAGTTGAGAGGTTGTTTTTTTTTTTTTTGAAGGAGCAGCAGGGATTTCTGTGCTGACTTACTCCCAAAGAACTTTGTTTCTCCTGTTTCTGAGCTGAATTAAAGTCTCTATGCTAGAAAACAGCTGCACAGAGCTGCACACAGCTTTACACTTGAACATTCATTCATACACATGAGCCTGAAGGAATAAACAAAGCAAAACAAAGATTCAAAAGTGACTGAAAATACAGTGCACCGTGCCCCTCCCTCTCAGACCAACAGAGGACTGTCATCAGTCATGGTGGGAAAAAATATATTCTGCTTCTCCTGTGTTCATAAAGATTTTTTTTTATTCCTTTTTCAATGTTCCCCAGTAAGTTGAGTGTTATTCAAGCAGCAGAAGCAGCAGCAGCAGCAGCAGCACTTGAATTTGTTTGTAAACAGACTAAGAAGTCTGTTTACAAACAATTTCAGACTTCAAAGTGTTTGAAAGTGTTTGAACTTACAAGTCTGTTTACAAACAATTTAAGACTTCAAAGTGTTTGATAGTGTTTGAACACGCATTCAAACTCTTTGATGTCTGTTTTCATCAAGTAGCAGAATTCATTTTGAGCAAATTGTATTCTGTTTGGAATAACAGGTTGGATTTTTTTATCTCTCTTTTTCCTCAGCTGAATCATGGCATCTATGCAAGTAAACAGCTACATACAGATTTTGAAAGGAAAACTCATTCAACCACTTTGACTTCCTTTTTTATTGTGGTCATGGGCCTATCTCACCGAGTTGAGACGTTGTTATTTTTTTTGAAGGAGCAGCAGGGATTTCTGTGCTGACTTACTCCCAAAGAACTTTTTTTCTCCTGTTTCTGAGCTGAATTAAAGTCTCTATGCAAGAAAACAGCTGCACAGAGCTGCACACAGCTTTACACTTGAAAATTCATTCATACACATGAGCCTGAAGGAATAAACAAAGCAAAATTAATATTCAAAAGTGACTGAAAATACAGTGCACCGTGCCCCTCCCTCTCAGACCAACAGAGGACTGTCATCAGTCATGGTGGGAAAAAATATATTCTGCTTCTCCTGTGTTCATAAAGATTTTTTTTTATTCCTTTTTCAATGTTCACCAGTAAGTTGAGTGTTATTCAAGAAGCAGAAGCAGCAGCAGCAGCAGCAGCACTTGAATTTGTTTGTAAACAGACTAAGAAGTCTGTTTACAAACAATTTCAGACTTCAAAGTGTTTGAAAGTGTTTGAACTTACAAGTCTGTTTACAAACAATTTCAGACTTCAAAGTGTTTGAAAGTGTTTGAACACGCATTCAAACTCTTTGATGTCTGTTTTCATCAAGTAGCAGAATTCATTTTGAGAAAATTGTATTCTGTGTGCAATTAAAGGTTGGATTTTTTTTCTCTGGTGTTCATCATCTGAATCAAGGCATCTGTGCAAGTGTTTACTTGAAAATTTTGAGTTTTATTCAAGCAGCAGAAGCAGCAGCAGCAACGGCAGCAGTAGCAGCAGCAGCACGTGAATTTATAAACAATTTCAGACTTCAATTTTTTTTATTGTGTTTGAACACGCATTCAAACACTTTGATGTCTGTTTTCTTCAAGCAACAGCATTCATTTTGAGCAAATTGTATTCTGTGTGGAATAACAGCTTGGATTTTTTTTTATCTCTCGTGTTCCTCAGCTGAATCATGGCATCTATGCAAGTAAACAGCTACATACAGATTTTGAAAGGAAAACTCATTCAACCACTTTGACTTCCTTTTTTATTGTGGTCATGGGCCTTATCTCACCGAGTTGAGAGGTTGTTTTTTTTTTTTTTTTTTTTAGCAGCAGGGGGATTTCTGTGCTGACTTACTCCTAAAGAACTTTGTTTCTCCTGTTTCTGAGCTGAATTAAAGTCTCTATGCAAGAAAACAGCTGCACAGAGCTGCACACAGCTTAACACTTGAACACTTTTCATACACATGAGCATGGAGGAATAAACGAATCAAATCAAAGATTCAAATGTGACTGAAAATACAGTGCACCGTACCCCTCCCTCTCAGACCAACAGAGGACTGTCATCAGTCATGGTGGGAAAAAATATATTCTGCTTCTCCTGTGTTCATAAAGATTTTTTTTTTTATTCCTTTTCAATGTTCCCCAGTAAGTTGAGTGTTATTCAAGCAGCAGAAGCAGCAGCAGCAGCAGCAGCAGCACTTGAATTTGTTTATAAACAGACTAAGAAGTCTGTTTACAAACAATTTCAGACTTCAAAGTGTTTGATAGCTTTTGAACACGCATTCAAACACTTTGATGTCTGTTTTCTTCAAGCAACAGCATTCATTTTGAGCAAATTGTATTCTGTGTGGAATAACAGCTTGGATTTTTTTTATCTCTCGTGTTCCTCAGCTGAATCATGGCATCTATGCAAGTAAACAGCTACATACAGATTTTGAACGGAAAACTCATTCAACCACTTTGACTTCCTTTTTTATTGTGGTCATGGGCCTTATCTCACCGATTTGAGAGGTTTTTTTTTTTTTTTTTTGAAGGAGCAGCAGGGATTTCTATGCTGACTTACTCTTAAAGAACTTTGTTTGTCCTGTTTCTGAGCTGAATTGAAGTCTCTATGCAAGTAAACAGCTGCACAGAGTTGCACACAGCCTTACACTTGAACACTCATTCATACACATGAGCCTGAGGGTATAAACAAAGCAAAAAAAAAAAGGAGATTCAAATGTGACTGACAATACATGAGGTACATCAAGCAACGGAATACGTACAGTGCACCTCTATCTCAGAACAACAGAGAGTTGACTGTGATCGATCATCCATTGATATTCATCACACGGTCTGTGTCCCCACCCACTGGCGTAATGGTGCCACTGCACATCAGCAAACGCATTAGAACACATCAGCCATCCAAATGAATCGACACCACTGAAACAAGATCGAAATTGTTTCATCAATAACTGAAATACCTTTCAAATAAAAAAGAAAAAAAAGATTTGAAACATGGGGACACTTGCTTTTTCATCAGGAGCCCCCAAGAAGCGCACAAGCAAAATTTGGGACTTCTAGTCCTTGAGGAACCCGAAACCCTAACCCTAACCCTAACCCTAGTTTCAGGCTTATCGTTAACCCTAATTCAATTCAAGTCTATGGGGTGAAATTTCAACTTTGACCTACAGACATGGGGCCACTTGCTTTTTCATCAGGAGCCCCCAAGAAGCGCCCAAGCAAGATTTGGGGCTTTTAGTAGCTGAGGAACCCCGAAACCCTAACCCTAACCCTAACCCTAACCCTAGTTTCAGGCTTATCGTTAACCCTAATTCAATTCAAGTCTATGGGGTGAAATTTCAACTTTGACCTACAGACATGGGGCCACTTGCTTTTTATTATGGGACTTATCTTACCGCATTGGAAATAGATGGATTGAGAATTTAACATGAAAACTCATTCAGACAGTGGTTTGTCATTTTTTATTGCCCCATTGTGCTTCTCTCGCTGAGTTATGCGCATTGCAACTATAAACGGTGAAGTTGAATAAAATTGTCATTCTCTGCTGAAATACATGAGGGAAACATCTCTCCTCTTGTCCCTTACTAAATTGTAGCCTCTCCCATAAGTACACAGATGAATTGAGAATTTAACATGAAAACTCATTCAGACAGTGGGATGTCATTTTTTATTGCTCCATTGTGCTTCTCTCGTGGAGTTATGCGCATTGCGAGTATAAACGGTGAAGTTGAATAAAATTGTCATTCTCTGCTGAAATACATGAGGGAAACATCTCTCCTCTTGATCCTGATTACATTGTAGGCTCTCCCATAAGGACTCAGATGATTTGAGATTTTAACATGAAAACTCATTCAGACAGTGGTTTGTCATTTTTTATTGCTCCATTGTGCTTCTCTCGCTGAGTTATGCGCATTGCAACTATAAACGGTGAAGTTGAATAAAATTGTCATTCTCTGCTGAAATACATGAGGGAAACATCTCTCCTCTTGTCCCTGACTAAATTGTAGCCTCTCCCATAAGTACACAGATGAATTGAGAATTTAACATGAAAACTCATTCAGACAGTGGGATGTCATTTTTTATTGCTCCATTGTGCTTCTCTCGCTAAGTTATGCGCATTACAACTATAAACGGTGAAGTTGAATAAAATTGTCATTCTCTGCTGAAATACAGGAGGGAAACATCTCTCCTCTTGTCCCTGATTAAATTGTAGGCTCTCCCATAAGGACACAGATGAATTGAGAATTTAACATGAAAACTCATTCAGACAGTGGGATGTCATTTTTTATTGCTCCATTGTGCTTCTCTCGCTGAGTTATGCGCATTGCGAGTTTAAACGGTGAAGTTGAATAGAATTGTCATTTGCTGCTGAAATACATGTGGGAAACATCTCTCCTCTTGTTCCTGATTACATTGTAGGCTCTCCCATAAGGACACAGATGAATTGAGAATTTAACATGAAAACTCATTCAGACAGTGGTTTGTCATTTTTTATTGCTCCATTGTGCTTCTCTCGCTGAGTTATGCGCATTGCGACTATAAACGGTGAAGTTGAATAAAATTGTCATTCTCTGCTGAAATACAGGAGGGAAACATCTCTCCTCTTGTCCCTGATTAAATTGTAGGCTCTCCCATAAGGACACAGATGAATTGAGAATTTAACATTAAAACTCATTCAGATAGTGGGATGTCATTTTTTATTGCCGCATTGTGCTTCTCTCGCTGAGTTAAGCGCGTTACGAGTTTAAACGGTGAAGTTGAATAGAATTGTCATTCTCTGCTGAAATAAATGAGGGAAAAATCTCTCCTCTTGTTCCTGATTACATTGTAGGCTCTCCCATAAAGACTCAGATGATTTGAGATTTTAACATGAAAACTCATTCAGAAAGTGGTTTGTCATTTTTTTATTGCTCCATTGTGCTTCTCTCGCTGAGTTTATGCGCATTGCGAGTTTAAACGGTGAAGTTGAATAGAATTGTCATTTGCTGCTGAAATACATGTGGGAAACATCTCTCCTCTTGTTCCTGATTACATTGTAGGCTCTCCCATAAGGAAACAGATGAATTGAGATTTTAACATGAAAACTCATTCAGATAGTGGGATGTCATTTTTTATTGCCCCATTGCGCTTCTCTCGCTGAGTTATGCGCATTGCGACTATAAACGGTGAAGTTGAATAGAATTGTCATTCTTTGCTGAAATACATGAGGGAAACATCTCTCCTCTTTTCCCTGAGTACATTGTAGGCTCTCCCATAAGGACACAGATGATTTGAGATTTTAACATGAAAACTCATTCAGACAGTGGTTTGTCATTTTTTATTGCTCCATTGTGCTTCTCTCGCTGAGTTATGCGCATTGCGACTATAAACGGTGAAGTTGAATAGAATTGTCATTTGCTGCTGAAATACATGTGGTAAACATCTCTCCTCTTGATCATGCTTACATTGTAGGCTCTCCCATAAGGACACAGATGAATTGAGAATTTAACATGAAAACTCATTCAGACAGTGGTTTGTCATTTTTTATTGCTCCATTGTGCTTCTCTCGCTGAGTTATGCGCATTGCGACTATAAACGGTGAAGTGGAATAGAATTGTCATTCTCTGCTGAAATACATGAGGGAAACATCTCTCCTCTTGTTCCTGATTAAATTGTAGGCTCTCCCATAAGGACACAGATGAATTGAGATTTTAACATGAAAACGCATTCAGACAGTGGTTTGTCATTTTTTATTGCCCCATTGTGCTTCTCTCGCTGAGTTATGCGCATTGCGACTATAAACGGTGAAGTTGAATAGAATTGTCATTCTCTGCTGAAATACATGAAGGAAACATCTCTCCTCTTGTCCCTGAATAAATTGTAGGCTCACCCATAAGGACACAAATAAATTGAGAATTTAACATGAAAACTCATTCAGACAGTGGTTTGTCATTCTTTATTGCTCCATTGTGCTTCTCTCGATGAGTTATGCGCATTGCGAGGATAAAAGGTGAAGTCGAATAGAATTGTCATTCACTGCTGAAAGACATGAGGGAAAAATCTCTCCTCTTGTCCCTGATTAAATTGTAGGCTCTCCCATTAGGACACAGACGATTTGAGAATTTAACATGAAAACTCATTCTGACAGTGGGATTTCATTTTTTATTGGCGCATTGTGCTTCTCTCGCTGAGTCATGCGTATTGCGAGTATAAACGGTGAAGTTGAATAGAATTGTCATTCTCTTCTGAAATACATGAGGGAAACATCTCTCCTCTTTTCCCTGATTACATTGTACGCTCCCCCATTAGAACACAAATGCAGTCAGACTTTAACACATTCCTTTTAGGCTCACAATGCAAGTTCTTTTTTATTAAATTTTATTTCTTTTTCAATATTCCCCAGTAATTTGAGTGTTATTCAAGCAGCAGAAGCAGCAGCAACAACAGTAGTAGCAACAGCTTTTGTTTGTAATCAGACTTACAGGTCAGTTTACAAACAATTACAGACTTCAAAGTGTTTGAACAAGCATTCAAACTCTTAACTTAAAAGTAATCAGCTGCATATAGATTTTGAAAGGAAAACTCATTCAACCACTTTGACTTCCTTTTTTATTGTGGTCATGGGCCTTATCTCACCGAGTTGAGAGGTTGTTTTTTTTTTTTGAAGGAGCAGCAGGGATTTCTGTGCTGACTTACTCCTAAAGAACTTTGTTTCTCCTGTTTCTGAGCTAAATTAAAGTCTCTATGCAAGAAAACAGCTGCACAGAGCTGCACACAGCTTTACACTTGAACACTCATTCATACACATGAGCCTTCATACACAAAGCAAAACAAATATTCAAATGTGACTGAAAATACAGTGCACCGTGCCCCTCCCTCTCAGACCAACAGAGGACTGTCATCAGTCATGGCGGGAAAAAATATATTCTGCTTCTCCTGTGTTCATAAAGAGTTGAATTTGTTTGTAAACAGACTAAGAAGTCTGTTTACAAACAATTTCAGACTTCAAAGTGTTTGATAGTGTTTGAACACGCATTCAAACACTTTGATGTCTGTTTTCCTCAAGCAACAGCATTCATTTTGAGCAAATTGTATTCTGTGTGGAATAACAGCTTGGATTTTTTTTATTTCTCGTGTTCCTCAGCTGAATCATGGCATCTATGCAAGTAAACAGCTACATACAGATTTTGAAAGGAAAACTCATTCAACCACTTTGACTTCCTTTTTTATTGTGGTCATGGGCCTTATCTCACCGAGTTGAGACGTTGTTTTTTTTTTTTTTGAAGGAGCAGCAGGGATTTCTGTGCTGACTTACTCCTAAAGAACTTTGTTTCTCCTGTTTCTGAGCTGAATTAAAGTCTCTATGCAAAAAAACAGCTGCGCAGAGCTGCACACAGCTTTACACTTGGACACTTATTCATACACATGAGCATGGAGGAATAAACAAATCAAAACAAAGATTCAAATGTGACTGAAAATACAGTGCACCGTGCCCCTCCCTCTCAGACCAACAGAGGACTGTCATCAGTCATGGCGGGAAAAAATATATTCTGCTTCTCCTGTGTTCATAAAGATTTTTTTTTTTATTCCTTTTCAATGTTCCCCAGTAAGTTGGGTGTTATTCAAGCAGCAGAAGCAGCAGCAGCAGCAGCACTTGAATTTGTTTGTAAACAGACTAAGAAGTCTGTTTACAAACAATTTCAGACTTCAAAGTGTTTGATAGTGTTTGAACGCAGCAACGGCAGCAGTAGCAGCAGCAGCAGCACGTGAATTTATAAACAATTTCAGACTTCAATTTTTTTTATTGTGTTTGAACACGCATTCAAACACTTTGATGTCTGTTTTCTTCAAGCAACAGCATTCATTTTGAGCAAATTGTATTCTGTGTGGAATAACAGCTTGGATTTTTTTTTTATCTCTCGTGTTCCTCAGCTGAATCATGGCATCTATGCAAGTAAACAGCTACATACAGATTTTGAAAGGAAAACTCATTCAACCACTTTGACTTCCTTTTTTATTGTGGTCATGGGCCTTATCTCACCGAGTTGAGAGGTTGTTTTTTTTTTTTTTTTTTTTTGAAGGAGCAGCAGGGATTTCTGTGCTGACTTACTCCCAAAGAACTTTGTTTCTCCTGTTTCTGAGCTGAATTAAAGTCTCTATGCTAGAAAACAGCTGCACAGAGCTGCACACAGCTTTACACTTGAACACTCATTCATA
>WFAA01000037.1:0-20119 GCA_009823395.1 Thamnaconus septentrionalis | reverse complement strand
GCCACCCCCCATGGTTTTTATTCTTTTTAAATTGTTTAACGGGTTTTCCCCCATTGGGGGTTTTTTTTTGGGGTCTTGTGCCCCCGGAAAAATTTTAGGGTTTTGATTGTTTAGGAGATTATAGTTTAGATTTTAGGTTAACCCGCTTCCGGGGTTTTGATGGTTGGACTTTTTGTGGGATGTTATGTTATAATGACCTTAATGCCCCATTACCCAAAGGTTTGTTCAAGTGGAACGATTTTAAATTTGTCAATTGCTTTTCTCCCAACCTTGGTAATTATAATTGTTTTGTTGTTGAAATTTTTATGAATTTTTCCTTTAAGCCAGGTAAGTGGTGTTTTTAAGTTTGGCATTTTTCTTCTTCCCTCAACGTTCCACCTTGCTTCCCTTTGCTCCTTCTTGTCTTTTTCTTTTCCTTCTTCCTTTTTATCTTCTCCTTTCTTCTTTCCTCTTTTCCCTTGTTTTTCTTGTCTGTTCTCTTTTTCCTATTTGGTTTTTCCATTGGTTTGGTTATTTTTTCCCTTCCTTGTTCTTTCTTTTCTATTAATGTTCCCTTCCTTTATCCTTTTAATAATTTCTATTAATTAGGTAATTCCCTTAAGTTACTTGTTTTGGCTGGGCCCCTTTTAGTTGGTTTAGTTAATTTTAATGGTTAAAGCCTTTAAGTTGTTGGATTTTATTAGGTCGAACAGGTGTTTGGTTAGGTTGAAAGGGTTGTGGGTTTTAGGTTAGGGTTAGGGTTGGTTAGGTTTAGGTAGTCCTCAGGGGCCCGGCTGGTGGAAAGTATGTCCTCGGGTCGTGGGCCGGCCACCTTTTGTTGACCACCCGGGGTGTTCTTAAAGACTTGTGCCTTTGTGCTTCTAGTTGGTATTACAGTCTTCTTTTTGTCGTTATCGCCTTTTTCCCCTTTGGTCAAATGTTTCTTAAGCTGTTACTTTCTTTCTTCCTTTGTCGGGTTTGGCTTTTTTTGTTCCCTTTTTTCATGAATTTTTATTACGTCTGTGGTCTTTTGGGGTTGTCTATTAGGAATTTCGTTGGTATTTTATTCATTTTATTTTGGTTAATTTAATTTAAAATTTTCCCTTAATTATCTTTTATATTGTCAATTAATTGATTTTTTCCCCAGGTTCATTTCTTAGGGGTTGGGTAGGTATTAGGTTGGGTTATTGGGGTTGGTAGGTTGGTTAGGTTAGGGTTGGTTAAAAGGAGTTTTCCAGAACGACCAAGTTGGGCGTTGGCGGTCTCCACCAGGTTGGTTATCAACAGGTTGATCTTTTTCCTGAGTCTTTTCCATTTGACTTCCTGCCTTATGCTTCACAGGCTACGGTTCCCACTTCTCATCTTGGGTCCCTTTTAGTCTCCGGTATTTCTTCCCAATTTCCATCCCGTATTGTTTATTGTTTTCCAGGTAATTTCTTACTTTAATTCCTTTATTTTCCCTTTGGCCGGTTCTTTTTGGTCTTTTTTTTAAAATTGTTTTAATTTAGGTTATTTAATTGGTTTTTTGTTTAATGGTTCCAAGGTTAAGTAAGGATTAGCTTTTCTCCTGTCCTTTCTTCCCCTTTTCTTCTCTCCTTCTCTCTTTCTCCACCTCCCCTGGCTTCTATTCCTTTTCTCACAAGTCATAGGACAAGTCAGGGTTAGTTGGGTTAAAGGTAGGTTAGGGCAAATTGGGAGGCCCCGGTTGGATGGTCAAATGTATATTTTTAGTTGGGTAGAAAAGGTAAATCGTTACCCTCCTTACTCTTCGTTTTCCCAACCCTGGGGTTTTGCTAAAGGTGGTTGGAAAAGGGGGGTTTATTAGGAAGGGCAGGTAGGAGGATCTTGTTTGGGTTAAGGTTTAGGCGTATCAAATGGGTTAGGGTTAATGGTTGGGTTAGGGTAGGTTTGTTAGGGGAAAAAGGCAGGACAAGGGCTTTGGGTAGGTTAGGGTTAGGGTTAGGGTTAGGTTAGGGTTAGGGTTAGGGTTGGTAAGGGAAAAGGGCCTTCCCCTTCCTGGAAGGCCGGCCCTCTGCCTGCGACCCGCTTCGCCTGGTCTGTTCCCTAGGGGGTAATGTGTTTAATATTAATTTTAATTAATTTGGAATTGTTTTGGTTGGTTATTAAAGGTAAGGTTTATGTTTTTATTCAGGTAAGTTGTATTTATGGTAAGTATAGGTATGTAAGTATGGTTTATTGTTTAGTTTGGTAGTATTTTTAAGGTGGATGATTTGGTAAGTAATTATTTGGTAAGTATTTAAGGTAAGTATTTTAATAATATAATAAATGTATTTATTATTTATTAATGTGTTCAATAATAAATGTATAATTTATTTTATTATTTATTATTATTTATTAGTTTGATCCAGGTGGGCCCCCAGCCCTTGAGTTTTTCCACCACCCTAAGGTGGTGGGTTGTCCAAAAATTACACATCTTCTTGTGTTGGGTTAGGGGTTAGGGTTAGGGTTAGGTTAGGGAAAAAAGGTATTCTCCACTGGAGAACCCTGTGCAGGGTTAGGGGTTAGGGTTAGGGTTAGGGTAGGGTTTAGAAATAAAGGTATACTTCTAAAAAAGTAACCGGTGCACTCTCTCTTGAGAGAGTGGATCCGGGTGGGCCCCAGCCCAAATGGTTTGTCCACCACCCGAAGGTGGTGGGTTTTCCAAAAATTACACTTAGCGTGTGTTTGCTAGCGTAGACGGCTTTCGCGCAACGTTTCGGCCTTAACCGGCCTTCCTCAGGCGCTGGCCGTCGAGAGTCGACTGCCTCGTATGGCCTGTCGCTCTGGTGGAGTCCCGTGCACTGCTTGCACCTCCCTATGTATTCTCTAATTAAATCGCCAAATTGTTTTTTTACCGAATATGAGTTTTAGAATGTCCAATTGATAGGTTTAATGAATTTTCCAATTTTTGTTTCAGGATGCAGTTTAACGTCGTGCCCAGGACGCAGGTAAGTAATTTAGTATAATTTATGAATTTTTTAATGTGTGACTGTATATAGTTTTTTATGAATTTGTACCTGTAATAGACACCCACCGTCATCTACTACGTATTCCCTAAGATGGGATTGTTTACGTTTTTCCCTCAGGTGGGAAGACGGTTCCTGTCATAAGGAGTACCGGACCCCTAATATGGGGCCTCTTATGTAACTCAAACATCGAGGTAAGTCTTATTCAATTGGTGTTAATTTTGTCGAATTGTTTAGTAATTTCTTTCTTTTTTCTTTACAGGGATCCAATTAGGTAAGTAAGGTAAGTATTTGTTTGTTGAATTTTTTGGTCGAATTGTTTGTTCTTCTTTTCTTCACAGGTTTCCCAGGTAAGTGGTTAGTTTGTCCAATCAGGTAAGTGGTTTCTTTTCTTCTATCCTCTTCCTTTCCTCTCTCTTCATCCCTTTCTTCCTTTCCCTTCCCATCTTCTTCCTCCCTTGTCTTCTTTCCTCTGTCCTTCCCACCTCTCCTTTACTCCACTAATCTTCTCCTTTCTTCTATTCCAGGTCCATAATCATCCACTCCAATGTATCTTCTGCTGTTCTCTATGCCCTAAAGGATACCCCCCATCCCCATATGTGCGCTAATATGCGATTCAATAAAGTATATATTGGCTCAACTGTCCCACTTACAGCGGCCTCTTTCTTGTGGACTGGCATGAGTGATAGCTTCCGACAGACAATTGGGTTTTAGATCAGATTTAGGGATTAAATACTGAGATAAATTAGGGTTAAGGGTTGGATTAAGGGGTTAGGAACAGGGTCAGGGATTCTGTTTAGGTACAGGGTTAGGGGTTAAGGTTAGGATTAGGGTTAGTTAGTGGTTAGATGTAGTCCAATTAGGGGTTAATTTAGAGGTCAAATTGGTTAGGTTTAGGTAATACCATCGAATTGGTTCTGTTTAGGCGTAGGGGTCAGATTGGTTAGGATTAGGGCTTAGGCTTAGGGTCAGGTGTACAAAATCAAATAGGAACTAAAAGCAGGCAAATAAGGGGATCTAGGGCTAGGGGACCACATCCCTTCACACACCCTCCGAGACCTGGCTGGGTAGGTTTAGAAATAAAGGTATACTTCTAAAAGAAGTAACCGGTGCACTCTCTGCGAGAGAGTGGATCCGGGTGGGCCCCAGCCCAGGTTTAGGGTTAGGGTTAGGGTTAGGGTTAGGGTAAGGTAAGGGTTAGGGTTAGGGTTAGGATTAGGGTTAGGGTTAGGGTTAGGGTTAGGGGTTAGGGTTAGGGGTTAGGGTTAGGGTTGGGTTTCAGGGTAAGTCCTCCATGGGCAAGCCCATGGTTGGGAAAGTGCACAGTCCATCCGAGGTCGATGCCAGGCCTCGGCCCCTAACCCTTTGATGTTGACCACCACCCGAGAAGGTGGTGGGGTTCAAAATTAGACTTGTAGCCTTTTGTTTGTTAAGATCGGTTACCGCGCCGACGTTTCGGCCTGTTCTAAGGCCTTCCTCAGGCGCTACCGATCTGCTGTGTGAAGCTGTGGTTCCTCCAGCTCCTATTCGTCCCGTTGTGTTCTGTGTCGTCCTCCTCTGTTTGTCTTGTGACGTTTTGTCTTCATGCTTGTCTTGTGACTGTTCGTCTTCTTGTCTGTTTGACTTTTGTTCGCTTTTTTGTTAGCCTTTGGTGTTCGCCTTTTTTGTTTCTTTATGTGGTAAGTATAATTGTTCCGTCTTGTGTTCTTTTTAGAGATTATCAATTATGAATTTCATTTGGTAAGTATTTTTTATCCCATTTTTTAGGTTTTTTAGAATTTTCAATTAAATTAATGAATTAATTTCCCTTAATTTATTCTCAATTTGTCCCATATTGTGCCAATTATGAATTTTTGTTCTTTATCCCCCAGGTTGCAGTTTAACGTCATGCCCAGGACGGTTCCAGGTAAGTAATTTAGGTTTTAGGTTCCAGGTAAGTAATTTAGGTTTTAGGCTCCAATTTAGGTTTTAAATTTCAGGTAAGTAGTTAGGGTTAGGGTTAGGGTTAGGGTTAGGGTTAGGGTTAGGTACAGGGGTAATAACCACGATCGGGAAATTCCCGATCCTCTAAAATGTCGATATCTCCACGGTGGAATGAGTTATAGACTTGAAATTTTGTACACATGTGTATGAGGCGTGTACCTACCTGTGACGTGAGTTACGTGATGATGTCACTTCCGGTTCCGGAGTTATACCGGAAATAGCCATATCTCGGGAACCGTAGGTCGTAGAGACTCGGGGACAGCACCAGCGTGTTCAGCATGGCCGAATTATGTCAGACGGATCAAGGTTCCAAGGTCGTAGGACTTACCGTTCTCGCGATATTTGCGTTTGAATTTCGCTATTCATTTCAATGGCAGATTCGTTGAGTGGCAAAAAACAGCCAAGTGTTAGGGTTAGGGTTAGGTTTAGAAATAAAGGTATACTTCTAAAAGAAGTAACCGGTGCACTCTCTGCGAGAGAGTGGATCCGGGTGGGCTAGGGTTAGGGTTAGGGTTAGGGTTAGGTTTAGGAAAAAAAGGTTTTCTCCTAAGAGAAAACCTGGTGCACTCTCTGCGAGAGAGTGTGATCCAGGTGGGCCCCCCAGCCCTTGAGTTTTTCCACCACCCTAAGGTGGTGGGTTGTCCAAAAATTACACATCTTCTTGTGTTGGGTTAGGGTTAGGGTTAGGGTTAGGTTAGGGAAAAAAAGGTATTCTCCACTGGAGAACCCTGTGCAGGGTTAGGGTTAGGGTTAGGGTTAGGGTTAGGTTTAGAAATAAAGGTATACTTCTAAAAGAAGTAACCGGTGCACTCTCTGCGAGAGAGTGGATCCGGGTGGGCCCCCCAGCCCAAGGTTTGTCCACCACCCGAAGGTGGTGGGTTTTCCAAAAATTACACTTAGCGTGTGTTTGCTAGCGTAGACGGCTTTCGCGCAACGTTTCGGCCTTAACCGGCCTTCCTCAGGCGCTGGCCGTCGAGAGTCGACTGCCTCGTATGGCCTGTCGCTCTGGTGGAGTCCCGTGCACTGCTTGCACCTCCCTATGTATTCTCTAATTAAATCGCCAAATTGTTTTTTTACCGAATATGAGTTTTAGAATGTCCAATTGATAGGTTTAATGAATTTTCCAATTTTGTTTCAGGATGCAGTTTAACGTCGTGCCCAGGACGAGGTAAGTAATTTAGTATAATTTATGAATTTTTTAATGTGTGACTGTATATAGTTTTTATGAATTTGTACCTGTAATAGACACCCACCGTCATCTACTACGTATTCCCTAAGATGGGATTGTTTACGTTTTCCCTCAGGTGGGAAGACGGTTCCTGTCATAAGGAGTACCGGACCCCTAATATGGGGCCTCTTATGTAACTCAAACATCGAGGTAAGTCTTATTCAA
Organism: Thamnaconus septentrionalis; assembly: GCA_009823395.1. Lineage (NCBI taxonomy): Eukaryota > Metazoa > Chordata > Actinopteri > Tetraodontiformes > Monacanthidae > Thamnaconus > Thamnaconus septentrionalis. The sequence goes on along the minus strand of WFAA01000037.1, from coordinate 13,798 downwards.
TTGGTGTTAATTTTGTCGAATTGTTTAGTAATTTCTTTCTTTTTTTTTCTTTACAGGGGATCCAATTAGGTAAGTAAGGTAAGTATTTGTTTGTTGAATTTTTTGTCGAATTGTTTGTTCTTCTTTTCTTCACAGGTTTCCCAGGTAAGTGGTTAGTTTGTCCAATCAGGTAAGTGGTTTCTTTTTCTTCTATCCTCTTCCTTTCCTCTCTCTTCATCCCTTTCTTCCTTTCCCCTTCCCATCTTCTTCCTCCCTTGTCTTCTTTTCCTCTGTCCTTCCCACTCCTCTCCTTTACTCCACTAATCTTCTCCTTTCTTCTCTTCCAGGTCCATAATCATCCACTCCAATGTATCTTCTGCTGTTCTCTATGCCCTAAAGGATACCCCCCATCCCCATATGTGCGCTAATATGCGATTCAATAAAGTATATATTGGCTCAACTGTCCCACTTACAGCGGCCTCTTTCTTGTGGACTGGCATGAGTGATAGCTTCCGACAGACAATTGGGTTTTAGATCAGATTTAGGGATTAAATACTGAGATAAATTAGGGTTAAGGGTTGGATTAAGGGGTTAGGAACAGGGTCAGGGATTCTGTTTAGGTACAGGGTTAGGGGTTAAGGTTAGGATTAGGGTTAGTTAGTGGTTAGATGTAGTCCAATTAGGGGTTAATTTAGAGGTCAAATTGGTTAGGTTTAGGTAATACCATCGAATTGGTTCTGTTTAGGCGTAGGGGTCAGATTGGTTAGGTTTAGGGCTTAGGTTTAGGGTCAGGTGTACAAAATCAATTAGGAACTAAAAGCAGGCAAATAAGGGGATCTAGGGCTAGGGGACCACATCCCTTCACACACCCTCCGAGACCTGGCTGGGTAGGTTTAGAAATAAAGGTATACTTCTAAAAGAAGTAACCGGTGCACTCTCTGCGAGAGAGTGGATCCGGGTGGGCCCCCCAGCCCAAGGTTTAGGGTTAGGGTTAGGGTTAGGGTTAGGGTAAGGGTAAGGGTTAGGGTTAGGGTTAGGATTAGGGTTAGGGTTAGGGTTAGGGTTAGGGGGTTAGGGTTAGGGTTAGGGTTAGGGTTAGGTTTCAGGGTAAAGTCCCTCCCATGGGCAAGCCCATGGTTGGGAAAGTGCACAGTCCATCCGAGGTCGATGCCAGGCCTCGGCCCCCTGGCCCTTTTGATGTTGACCACCACCCGAAGGTGGTGGGGGTTCAAAAAATTAGACTTGTAGCCTTTTGTTTGTTAAGATCGGTTACCGCGCGACGTTTCGGCCTGTTCTAAGGCCTTCCTCAGGCGCTACCGATCTGCTGTGTGGGGCTGTGGTTCCTCCAGCTCCTATTCGTCCCGTTGTGTTCTGTGTCGTCCTCCTCTGTTTGTCTTGTGACGTTTTGTCTTCATGCTTGTCTTGTGACTGTTCGTCTTCTTGTCTGTTTGACTTTTGTTCGCTTTTTTTGTTAGCCTTTGGTGTTCGCCTTTTTTGTTTCTTTATGTGGTAAGTATAATTGTTCCGTCTTGTGTTCTTTTTAGAGATTATCAATTATGAATTTCATTTGGTAAGTATTTTTTATCCCATTTTTTAGGTTTTTTAGAATTTTCAATTAAATTAATGAATTAATTTCCCTTAATTTATTCTCAATTTGTCCCATATTGTGCCAATTATGAATTTTTGTTCTTTATCCCCCAGGTTGCAGTTTAACGTCATGCCCAGGACGGTTCCAGGTAAGTAATTTAGGTTTTAGGTTCCAGGTAAGTAATTTAGGTTTTAGGCTCCAATTTAGGTTTTAAATTTCAGGTAAGTAGTTAGGGTTAGGGTTAGGGTTAGGGTTAGGGTTAGGGTTAGGTACAGGGGTAATAACCACGATCGGGAAATTCCCGATCCTCTAAAATGTCGATATCTCCACGGTGGAATGAGTTATAGACTTGAAATTTTGTACACATGTGTATGAGGCGTGTACCTACCTGTGACGTGAGTTACGTGATGATGTCACTTCCGGTTCCGGAGTTATACCGGAAATAGCCATATCTCGGGAACCGTAGGTCGTAGAGACTCGGGGACAGCACCAGCGTGTTCAGCATGGCCGAATTATGTCAGACGGATCAAGGTTCCAAGGTCGTAGGACTTACCGTTCTCGCGATATTTGCGTTTGAATTTCGCTATTCATTTCAATGGCAGATTCGTTGAGTGGCAAAAAACAGCCAAGTGTTAGGGTTAGGGTTAGGTTTAGAAATAAAGGTATACTTCTAAAAGAAGTAACCGGTGCACTCTCTGCGAGAGAGTGGATCCGGGTGGGCTAGGGTTAGGGTTAGGGTTAGGGTTAGGTTTAGGAAAAAAAGGTTTTCTCCTAAGAGAAAACCTGGTGCACTCTCTGCGAGAGAGTGTGATCCAGGTGGGCCCCCCAGCCCTTGAGTTTTTCCACCACCCTAAGGTGGTGGGTTGTCCAAAAATTACACATCTTCTTGTGTTGGGTTAGGGTTAGGGTTAGGGTTAGGTTAGGGAAAAAAAGGTATTCTCCACTGGAGAACCCTGTGCAGGGTTAGGGTTAGGGTTAGGGTTAGGGTTAGGTTTAGAAATAAAGGTATACTTCTAAAAGAAGTAACCGGTGCACTCTCTGCGAGAGAGTGGATCCGGGTGGGCCCCCCAGCCCAAGGTTTGTCCACCACCCGAAGGTGGTGGGTTTTCCAAAAATTACACTTAGCGTGTGTTTGCTAGCGTAGACGGCTTTCGCGCAACGTTTCGGCCTTAACCGGCCTTCCTCAGGCGCTGGCCGTCGAGAGTCGACTGCCTCGTATGGCCTGTCGCTCTGGTGGAGTCCCGTGCACTGCTTGCACCTCCCTATGTATTCTCTAATTAAATCGCCAAATTGTTTTTTTACCGAATATGAGTTTTAGAATGTCCAATTGATAGGTTTAATGAATTTTCCAATTTTTGTTTCAGGATGCAGTTTAACGTCGTGCCCAGGACGCAGGTAAGTAATTTAGTATAATTTATGAATTTTTTAATGTGTGACTGTATATAGTTTTTTATGAATTTGTACCTGTAATAGACACCCACCGTCATCTACTACGTATTCCCTAAGATGGGATTGTTTACGTTTTTCCCTCAGGTGGGAAGACGGTTCCTGTCATAAGGAGTACCGGACCCCTAATATGGGGCCTCTTATGTAACTCAAACATCGAGGTAAGTCTTATTCAATTGGTGTTAATTTTGTCGAATTGTTTAGTAATTTCTTTCTTTTTTCTTTACAGGGGATCCAATTAGGTAAGTAAGGTAAGTATTTGTTTGTTGAATTTTTTGTCGAATTGTTTGTTCTTCTTTTCTTCACAGGTTTCCCAGGTAAGTGGTTAGTTTGTCCAATCAGGTAAGTGGTTTCTTTTTCTTCTATCCTCTTCCTTTCCTCTCTCTTCATCCCTTTCTTCCTTTCCCCTTCCCATCTTCTTCCTCCCTTGTCTTCTTTTCCTCTGTCCTTCCCACTCCTCTCCTTTACTCCACTAATCTTCTCCTTTCTTCTCTTCCAGGTCCATAATCATCCACTCCAATGTATCTTCTGCTGTTCTCTATGCCCTAAAGGATACCCCCCATCCCCATATGTGCGCTAATATGCGATTCAATAAAGTATATATTGGCTCAACTGTCCCACTTACAGCGGCCTCTTTCTTGTGGACTGGCATGAGTGATAGCTTCCGACAGACAATTGGGTTTTAGATCAGATTTAGGGATTAAATACTGAGATAAATTAGGGTTAAGGGTTGGATTAAGGGGTTAGGAACAGGGTTAGGGTTAGGGTTAGGGTTAGGGTTAGGGTTAGGGTTAGGGTTAGGGTTAGGTTCAAGGGTAAATGTCCCTCCCATGGGCAAGCCCATGGTTGGGAAAATCTTGATCCATCCGAGGTCGATGCCAGGCCTCGGCCCCTAACCCTTTGTTTGTTGACCACCACCCGAAGGTGGTGGGGTTCAAAATTAGACTTGTAGCCTGTTGTTAATGAAGATCGGTTACCACTTGCGACGTTTGGCCTATTTTGAGGCCTTCCTCAGGCGCTACCGATCTGCTGTGTGGGGCTGTGACTCCTCCAGCTCCTATTCGTCCCGTTGTGTTCTGTGTCGTCCTCCTCCGTTTGTTTTGTGACGTTTCGTCTTCTTCTTTGTCTTGTGACTGTTCGTCTTCTTGTCCGTTTGACGTTTGTTAAGCTTTTGTTAGCCTTTGGTGTTCGCCTTTTTGTTTCTTTATGTGGTAAGTATTAATTATTCCGTCTTGTGTTCTTTTTAGAGATTATCAATTAGAATTATGAATTTCCTTCGGTAAGTATTTTTTATCCCATTTTTTTAGGTTTTTTAGAATTTTCAATTAAATTAATGAATTAATTTCCCTTAATTTATTTCCAATTTGTCCCATATTGTGCCAATTATGAATTTTTTGTTCTTTTATCCCCCAGGTTGCAGTTTAACGTCGTGCCCAGGACGGTTAGGGTTAGGGTTAGGGTTAGGGTTAGGGTTAGGGTTAGGGGTTAGGGTTAGGGTTAGGGTTAGGGTTAGGGTTAGGTTAAGGAAAAAGGAGTTCTCTCCCGAAGGAGAGAACCAGTGCACTCTCCGCTTCAGAATGGGCTGGTGAGGCAGATCTCCCAGCCTTGGGTTCCACCACCCAAAGGTGGTGGAGGGTCAAAAAATTGTTTCATAGCAGTTCTTTGCTAGAAATGAAGTCGACCGTTGCGCAACGTTTCGGGCTCTCATGCCCTTCATCAGGCGCGGTCGACAGGAGTGGGTAGCCTAGTATGGCCTACACCACTTGGGCCCGTGCCCAGCTGCTCCCTCCAGGGTGCAGTTTAACGTCATGCCCAGGACGGAATTTCCTCTCACCTTCATCTACTCTATGCGCCCTGATATGGGATTTGCATAGTTTTCCCTCCGGTGAGTACTTAACAGGGTAAGTAATTCAATTAAAATGACCTTTTTTACAGGTTTTCTCCTTTTAGGGGTTTCCGAATTTTGACTAATATGTCTTGTTTCTTCCTTTTAGGGGTTCCAGGTAAGTATAAAGTTTTTCGGTAAGTATTAGTTTCTCTAATTATAGGTTTTAATTTGTAACTAATTATGTTTTGTCTTCAATTAGGGTTCCAGGTAAGTGATGTTCTTAACAGGTAAGTTCTCTTCTTTTCCTCCTTTGATCTTCTTCTCTTCCCGTTCTTCTTCTTTGCTCTCCTACACTACTCCTCTTCTTCTTCTGTCTTATCTATCTCTGGCTCTTCTCTATGCCTTTAATGTCACTTGTATGTGCTAATAAAAATTGACTCAACTGTCTCAGTGGTCTTCAATCGTCTGTGTTTATAATGGCTCACTATATATCCCCAGTGGCCCACAGGAATGTTGGCGTGAGTGGCTCAAAAAGAATAGATGGACATAGGTCAAAATGGGTTAGATATAGGGTCAAGAGTAGGATACAGGGTTAGAAAAGGTCAAGGATTGAGAAAGGTCACTCCCTCCTCTACCCCTCCTCTCCACTGTCTCGTCCTTTCCTCTTCCCTTCACCCATCTCTCTCCCCTGGGCCGTCATTCCTGTCCTCACAAAGAGGTCAGGTTCAGGCCCAGAGTCAAGATTAGGGCTAGGGTTAGGGTTAGGGTTAGGGACAGGGCTAGGGTTAGGGATAGGCATCCTGTATATGGGTTAAGTTTAGGCGCATACCTCAAATGGTTCTGTTTAGGCGCATAAATCGAATTTGGTTAGGGTTAGCATAAGGCCTTTGTTAGGGTGTCTAATATGACATGGCAGTCAGGGACTTTAAGGGCTAAGGTTAGGGTTAGGGTTAGGGTTAGGGTTAGGGTTAGGGTTAGGGTTAGGGTTAGGGTTAGGATAAGGAGAAAAGGGCCTCCTCCTTCCGGAGAAGGCCCGAGCACTCTCCATCCCCCTGCCGACCCTCCCGAAACCCTGGTCCCGCCTTCTGTCCTGCTGTTGGGGGCGGGGTTGCTGATGGCGCTTGCCGTAACGAACTGTCGTCCACTCCATCAGGTAAGTATTTATTGTTTTTAAATTGTATGTAATGGTAAGTATGAATTTATTGTATGAGTGTATTAAAGGTAAGTATGGTTTATTGTTTTTTATTCCAGGTAAGTATGTATTTATGGTAAGTATGATGGTATGGTAAGTATGGTTTATTGTTTTTAGATTTCAGGTGAGTATGTATTATGGTAAGTAGGATGATTTGGTAAGTATATTAATGGTAAGTATTTTTAAGGTAAGTATATATAATATGAATGTATTTATTATTTATTAGTATGTGTTCAATAATGAAATGTATAATTTATTAGTTATTTATTATTATTTATTAGTTTGCTTATTTATTAATCAAAATATATCTATTAATAAACAAACAAAAAAACAAAAACAACAAACAACTAAGGAAGGTGTGCCAAAATAAACAAAGAAATACACGACGTTTCGACCTATTAATTGGTCTTCTTCAGGTGTGGGCACACAAATAATGTTGATGCTTACTCTTCGAGAGCTAGAAGAGAAATGAGCAGGAGGCTGAGCTCTCTCTCTATTTATAACCTCCTGCTCCAAACGCTTTTTTAATAATGAACGTTTTTTAACGCTTTTTTAAATAAACGGTTTTTAACTTTTTTTTTTTATTAACGCTATTTAACGCTTTTTTAACATATTAAAATAAATGATTTTTAACACTTTTAATAAATAAAATATTTGCTCTCTTTATTTAACGGTTTTAAATCTTAACAATTCTTAATGTTTTTACAATAGTTTTTAATAGTTTTTATCTTTTTGTACTTTTAACAGTTTTTTTTAATTTTATAATTTTTTATAACTTTTTAATTTTTTAATCATTTTTTTATTTTTTATTTTTTATTTTTATGAAAGAATGAAATGATAAAGAAGTCTAGAATAGAATAGAATAGTGGTTAGGTATAAGAATAGTGGTTAAGTTTAGGCAAGAAGAAAGAGGTTAGGGTTAGGTTTAGGATAGTGGTTAGGGTTAGAGTTAAGAATAGTGGTTAGGTTTAGGTATAGAAGAAAGTGGTTAAGTTTAGGGCCAGAAGAGTGGTTAGGGTTAGGATTAGTAAAAGATAGTGGTTAGGTTTAGGTAGGGTTAGCAAAGTGGTTAGGTTTAGGTAGGGTTAGCAAAATGGTTAGGTTTAGAATTAGGGAAGGGAAAGTGGTTAGGTTTAGGGCCAGAAAAACGGTTAGGGTTAGAATTAGCAAAAGATAGTGGTTAGGTTTAGGTAGGGCTAGCAAAGTGGTTAGGTTTAGGTAAGGTTAGTAAAGTGGTTAGGTTTAGGATTAGGGAAAGGTAAGTGGTTAGGTTTAGGGCCAGAAAAGCGGTTAGGGTTAGGATTAGGAAAGGATAGAGGTTAGGTTTAGGATGAGTGAAAGAGGTTAGGTTTAGGTAGGGTTAACAAAGTGGTTAGGTTTAGGATTAAGGAAAGTGGTTAGGTTTAGGGCCAGAAAAGCGGTTAGGTTAGGTAAGTAAAAAAGGTAGGTCATACATCCTCTTACATTTTCCACAGGCACTCTCCATCCATCCGCCGGTAGGTAATACACACAATTTTTTGGTAACAGGTAAGTCATACATCCTTTCATCCCTCCACAGGTAAGTTTTCCACATTTTCTCCTACAGGTAAGTCATCCGTCTAAGGTAAGTATATACATCCATCCACGGTAAGTACATCCATTCATCCCAGGGTTAGGGTTAGGGTTAGGGTTAGGGTTAGGGTTAGGGTTAGGGTTAGGGTTAGGGTTAGGGTTAGGGTTAGGGTTAGGTACAGGGGTAATAACCACGATCGGGAAATTCCCGATCCTCTAAAATGTCGATATCTCCACGGTGGAATGAGTTATAGACTTGAAATTTTGTACACATGTGTATGAGGCGTGTACCTACCTGTGACGTGAGTTACGTGATGATGTCACTTCCGGTTCCGGAGTTATACCGGAAATAGCCATATCTCGGGAACCGTAGGTCGTAGAGACTCGGGGACAGCACCAGCGTGTTCAGCATGGCCGAATTATGTCAGACGGATCAAGGTTCCAAGGTCGTAGGACTTACCGTTCTCGCGATATTTGCGTTTGAATTTCGCTATTCATTTCAATGGCAGATTAGTTGGTGGCAAAAACAGCCAAGTGTTAGGGTTAGGGTTAGGTTTAGAAATAAAGGTATACTTCTAAAAGAAGTAACGGTGCACTCTCTGCGAGAGAGTGGATCCGGGTGGCTAGGTTAGGGTTAGGGTTAGGGTTAGGTTTAGGAAAAAGGTTTTCTCCTAAGAAAACCTGGTGCACTCTCTGCGAGAGAGTGTGATCCAGGTGGGCCCCCAGCCCTTGAGTTTTTCCACCACCCTAAGGTGGTGGGTTGTCCAAAAATTACACATCTTCTTGTGTTGGGTTAGGGTTAGGGTTAGGGTTGGGTTAGGAAAAAAGGTATTCTCCACTGGAGAACCCTGTGCAGGGTTAGGGTTAGGGTTAGGGTTAGGGTTAGGTTTAGAAATAAAGGTATACTTCTAAAAGAAGTAACGGTGCACTCTCTGCGAGAGAGAGTGGATCCGGGTGGGCCCCCAGCCCAAGGTTTGTCCACCACCCGAAGGTGGTGGGTTTTCAAAAATTACACTTAGCGTGTGTTTGCTAGCGTGAGCGGCTTTTCGGCGCAGCGTTTAAGGCCTTAACCGGCCTTCCTCAGGCGCTGGCCGTCGAGAGTCGACTGCCTCGTGTGGCCTGTCGCTCTGGTGGAGTCCCGTGCACTGCTTGCACCTCCTATGTATTCTCTAATTAAATCGCCAAATTGTTTTTTACCGAATATGAGTTTTAGAATGTCCAATTGATAGGTTTAATGAATTTTCCAATTTTTGTTTCAGGATGCAGTTTAACGTCGTGCCCAGGGCGCGAGTAAGTAATTTAGTATAATTTATGAATTTTTTAATGTGTGACTGTATATAGTTTTTATGAATTTGTACCTGTAATAGACACCCACCGTCATCTACTACGTATTCCCTAAGATGGGATTGTTTACGTTTTTCCCTCAGGTGGGAAGGCGGTTCCTGTCATAAAGTGCCGGACCCTAATATGGGGCCTCTTATGTAACTCAAACATCGAGGTAAGTCTTATTCAATTGGTGTTAATTTTGTCGAATTGTTTAGTAATTTCTTTCTTTTTTTACAGGGGGATCCAATTAGGTAAGTAAGGTAAGTATTTGTTTGTTGAATTTTTTGTCGAATTGTTTGTTCTTCTTTTCTTCACAGGTTTCCCAGGTAAGTGGTTAGTTTGTCCAATCAGGTAAGTGGTTTCTTTTCTTCTATCCTCTTCCTTTCCTCTCTCTTCATCCCTTTCTTCCTTTCCCTTCCCATCTTCTTCCTCCCTTGTCTTCTTTTCCTCTGTCCTTCCCACTCCTCTCCTTTACTCCACTAATCTTCTCCTTTCTTCTCTTCCAGGTCCATAATCATCCACTCCAATGTATCTTCTGCTGTTCTCTATGCCTAAAGGATACCCCCATCCCCATATAATGCGCTAATATGCGATTCAATAAAGTATATATTGGCTCAACTGTCCCACTTACAGCGGCCTCTTTCTTGTGGACTGGCATGAGTGATAGCTTCCGACAGACAATTGGGTTTTAGATCAGATTTAGGGATTAAATACTGAGATAAATTAGGGTTAAGGGTTGGATTAAGGGGTTAGGAACAGGGTTAGGGTTTAGGAGTTAGGGTTAGGGTTAGGGTTAGGGTTAGGGTTAGGGTTAGGTTCAAGGGTAAATGTCCTCCATGGAGGCAAGCCCATGGTTGGGAAATCGCATGATCCATCCGAGGTCGATGCCAGGCCTCGGCCCTAACCCTTTGTTGTTGACCACCACCGAAGGTGGTGGGGTTCAAAAAGTTAGACTTGTAGCCTGTTGTTAATGAAGATCGGTTACCATGTGACGTTTGGCCTATTTTGAGGCCTTCCTCAGAGGCGCTACCGATCTGCTGTGTGAACTGTGACTCCTCCAGCTCCTATTAGTCCCGTTGTGTTCTGTGTCGTCCTCCTCCGTTTGTTTGTGACGTTTAGTCTTCTTCTTTGTCTTGTGACTGTTCGTCTTCTTGTCCGTTTAGCGTTTGTTAAGCTTTTGTTAGCCTTTGGTGTTCGCCTTTTTGTTTCTTTATGTGTAAGTATTAATTATTCCGTCTTGTGTTCTTTTAGAGATTATCAATTAGAATTATGAATTTCCTTGATAAGTATTTTTATCCCATTTTTAGGTTTTTAAATTTTCAATTAAATTAATGAATTAATTTCCCTTAATTTATTTCAATTTGTCCCATATTGTGCCAATTATGAATTTTTGTTCTTTTATCCCCAGGTTGCAGTTTAACGTGTCGTTACCCAGGGCCGGTTAGGGTTAGGGTTAGGGTTAGGGTTAGGGTTAGGGTTAGGGGTTGGGGTTAGGGTTAGGGTTAGGGTTAGGGTTGGGTTAAGGAAAAAGGAGTTCTCTCCGAAGGAGAGACCAGTGCACTCTCCGCTTCAGAATGGGCTGGTGAGGCAGATCTCCCAGCCTTGGGTTCCACCACCCAAAGGTGGTGGAGGGTCAAAAATTGTTTCATAGCAGTTCTTTGCTAGAAATGAAGTGGACCGTTAGCATAGCGTTTGGGCTCTCATGCCCTTCATCAGGCGCGGTCGACAGGGTGGAAGCCAACCTAGTATGGCCTACACCACTTGGGCCCGTGCCCAGCTGCTCCCTCAGGGTGCAGTTTAACGTCATGCCAGGGCGAATTTCCTCTCACCTTCATCTACTCTATGCGCCCTGATATGGGTTGCATAGTTTTCCCTCGGTGAGTACTTAACAGGGTAAGTAATTCAATTAAAATGACCTTTTTACAGGTTTTCTCCTTTTAGGGGTTTCCGAATTTTGACTAATATGTCTTGTTTCTTCCTTTTAGGGGTTCAGGTAAGTATAAAGTTTTTCAGTGAAGTATTAGTTTCTCTAATTATAGGTTTTAATTTGTAACTAATTATGTTTTGTCTTCAATTAGGGGTTCCAGGTAAGTGATGTTTCTTAACAGGTAAGTTCTCTTCTTTTCCTCCTTTGATCTTCTTCTCTTCCCGTTCTTCTTCTTTGCTCTCCTACACTACTCCTCTTCTTCTTCTGTCTTATCTATCTCTGGCTCTTCTCTATGCCTTTAATGTCACTTGTATGTGCTAATAAAAATTGGCTCAACTGTCTCAGTGGTCTTCAATCGTCTGTGTTTATAATGGCTCACTATATATCCCCAGTGGCCCACAGGAATGTTGGCGTGGTGGCTCAAAAAGAATAGATGGACATAGGTCAAAATGGGTTAGATATAGGGTCAAGAGTAGGATACAGGGTTAGAAAAGGTCAAGGATTGAGAAGGTCACTCCCTCCTCTACCCCCTCCTCTCTCCACTGTCTCGTCCTTTCCTCTTCCCCTTCACCCATCTCTCTCCCCTGGGCCGTCATTCCTGTCCTCACAAGAGGTCAGGTTCAGGCCAGAGTCAGAATGGGGCTAGGGTTAGGGTTAGGGTTAGGGACAGGGCTAGGGGTTAGGGATAGGCATCCTGTATATGGGTTAGGTTTGAGGCGCATACCTCAAATGGTTCTGTTTAGGCGCATAAATCGAGATTTGGTTAGGGTTAGCATAAGGCCTTTGTTAGGGTGTCTAATATGACATGGCAGTCAGGGACTTTAAGGGCTAAAGGTTAGGGTTAGGGTTAGGGTTAGGGTTAGGGTTAGGGTTAGGGAGTTAGGGTTAGGGTTAGGATAAGGAGAAAAGGGCCTCCTCCTTCCGGAGAAAGGCCGAGCACTCTCCATCCCCTGCCGACCCTCCCGAAACCCTGGTCCCGCCTTCTGTCCTGCTGTTGAGGCGGGGTTGCTGATGGCGCTTGCCGTAACAGACTGTAGATCCACTCCATCAGGTAAGTATTTATTGTTTTTTAAATTGTATGTAATGGTAAAGAGTATGAATTTATTGTATGAGTGTATTAAAGGTAAGTATGGTTTATTGTTTTTTATTCAGGTAGAGTATGTATTTATGGTAAGTATGATGGTATGGTAAGTATGGTTTATTGTTTTTAGATTTCAGGTGAGTATGTATTATGGTAAGTAGGATGATTTGGTAAGTATATTAATGGTAAGTATTTTTAAGGTAAGTATATATAATATGAATATATTTATTATTTATTAGTATGTGTTCAATAATGAAATGTATAATTTATTAGTTATTTATTATTATTTATTAGTTTGCTTATTTATTAATCAAAATATATCTATTAATAAACAAACAAAAAAAACAAAACAACAAACAACTAAGGAAAGGTGTGCCAAAATAAACAAAAGAAATACCACGGCGTTTCGACCTATTAATTGGTCTTCTTCAGGTGTGGGCACACAAATAATGTTGATGCTTACTCTTCGAGAGCTAGAAGAGAAATGAGCAGGAGGCTGAGCTCTCTCTATTTTATAACCTCCTGCTCCAAACGCTTTTTAATAATGAACGTTTTTAACGCTTTTTTAAATAAACGGTTTTAACGCTTTTTATTAACGCTATTTAACGCTTTTTAACATATTAAAATAAATGATTTTTAACACTTTTAATAAATAAAATATTTGCTCTCTTTATTTAACGGTTTTAAATCTTAACAATTCTTAATGTTTTTACAATAGTTTTTTAATAGTTTTTTATCTTTTTTTGTACTTTTAACAGTTTTTTAATTTTATAATTTTAGGGTTAGGGTTAGGGTTAGGGTTAGGGTAGGGTTAGGGTTAGGGTTAGGGTTAGGGTTAGGGTTAGGGTTAGGGTTAGGGTTAGGGTTAGGGTTAGGGTTAGGGTTAGGGTTAGGGTTAGGGTTAGGGTTAGGGTTAGGGTTAGGGTTAGGGTTAGGGGTTAGGGTTAGGGGTTAGGGTTAGGGTTAGGGTTAGGGTTAGGGTTAGGGTTAGGGTTAGGGTTAGGGTTAGGGTTAGGGTTAGGGTTAGGGGTTTAGGGATTTAGGGGTTAGGGAGTTAGGGTTAGGGTTAGGGTTAGGACAGGTTAGGGTTAGGGTTAGGGTTAGGGTTAGGGGTTAGGGTTAGGGTTAGGGTTAGGGTTAGGGTTAGGGTTAGGGTTAGGGTTAGGGTTAGGGTTAGGGTTAGGGTTAGGGTGAGGGGGGTTAGGGTTAGTTAGGGTTAGGGTTAGGGTTAGGGTTAGGGTTAGGGTTAGGGTTAGGGTTAGGGTTAGGGTTAGGGTTAGGGTTAGGGTTAGGGTTAGGGTTAGGGTTAGGGTTAGGGTTAGGGTTAGGGTTAGGGTTAGGGTTAGGGTTAGGGTTAGGGTTAGGGTTAGGGTTAGGGTTAGGGTTAGGGTTAGGGTTAGGGTTAGGGTTAGGGTTAGGGTTAGGGTTAGGGTTAGGGGTTAGGGTTAGGGTTAGGGTTAGGGTTAGGGTTAGGGTTAGGGTTAGGGTTAGGGTTAGGGTTAGGGTTAGGGTTAGGGTTAGGGTTAGGGTTAGGAGTTGAGGTTAGGGTTAGGGTTAGGGTTAGGAGTTAGGGTTAGGGTTAGGGTTAGGGTTAGGGTTAGGGTTAGGGTTAGGGTTAGGGTTAGGGTTAGGGTTAGGGTTAGGGTTAGGGTTAGGGTTAGGGTTAGGGTTAGGGTTAGGGTTAGGGTTAGGGTTAGGGTTAGGGTTAGGGTTAGGGTTAGGGTTAGGGTTAGGGTTAGGGTTAGGGTTAGGGTTAGGGTTAGGGTTAGGGTTAGGGTTAGGGTTAGGGTTAGGGTTAGGGTTAGGGTTAGGGTTAGGGTTAGGGTTAGGAGTTAGGGTTAGGGTTAGGGTTAAAGGTTAGGGTTAGGGTTAGGAGTTGG
>WFAA01000128.1:0-23685 GCA_009823395.1 Thamnaconus septentrionalis | reverse complement strand
AACTTAAAAGTAATCAGCTGCATATAGATTTTGCAGTGAAAACTCATTCAACCACTTTGACTTCCTTTTTTTATTGAGATTATGGGCCTTATCTCACAGAGTTGAAGGGTTGTCATTCATTTTTTTGAAGGACCAGCAGTGATTTCTGTGCTGACTTGCTCTGAAAGAACTTTGTTTCTCCTGTTTCTGAGCTGAAATAAAGTATCATTGCAAGAAAACATCTGCACAGAGCTGCACACAGCTTTACACTTGAACACTCATTCATACACATGAGCCTTCATACACAAAGCAAAACAAATATTCAAATGTGACTGAAAATACAGTGCCCCGTGCCCCTCCCTCTCTGACCAACAGAGGACTGTCATCAGTCATGGCGGGAAAAAAATATATTCTGCTTCTCCTGTGTTCATAAAGATTTTTTTTTTTTATTCCTTTTTCAATGTTCCCCAGTAAGTTGAGTGTTATTCAAGCAGCAGACGCAGCAGCAGCAGCACTTGAATTTGTTTGTAAACAGACTAAGAAGTCAGGGTTAGGGTTAGGATTAGGAAAAAAAGTTTACTCCCAAAGGAGAAACAGTGCACTCTCTGCGAGAGGATGTGCTCTGGGTGGGCCCCCAAGCCCTTAGTTGGTCCACCACCCGAAGGTGGTGAAGTTTCAAAAAATTAGGGTTAGGGTTAGGGGTTAGAGTTAGGGTTAGGGGTTAGGGTTAGGAAGAAGGGGTTGTGCCCGGTCCCCCCGTAAGGGGGGGCCGGGGATGGCACGGTCCATCCGCGCCCCTCGACTCCAGTCCCGGTGCCTGTGCTGGTCCCTCGGGGGCTGGAGGTGCCCCCGGTCCCGGCGATCATCCCGGAAGTGACTGCCCATCGCGGTCGGATGGAGTCGTGGGTCTCACTCAGTGGTGAACACAACGGTGAATGAAAGTCTCTTACCGGGGCAGGAGGAAGAGTGGCAGAGTCCAGTGGTCGTTGATTTGATCGTGATTTATTGCACAATGATTTTATTTACAGTGTCCCATGAGGGGAGCCATGGAAGGTGCTGCACCGAATGGAAAAAAACAAAATTGGTTGCCCGATCGCGACGTTTCGACCCTACGGGGTCTTCATCACGCTGGGCAACGGGGAAAATGTAAACTTTTTGTGCAGCAATGGTGCAAAACATTGAAAATTGTACAATACTTCGGTGAGTGATCAGAATCAGAATCAGAATCAGAAATACTTTTATTTATCCCGAAGGAAATTCTTTTCGTAAAAGGATTCCAGTCAACTTAAGAAATGTACATAAAATATAGAAGCATGCAACTAACTAAGTAAAATAAAAACAATAGAAAATTAAGTAGCTAGCAGAAAAAATTGGCATAGTGACAAGTGCAAATTTTAACAGTTAAGATGAAATAAAAATAAAGAGCATATGACTAAAAGATAGTGTAAAATGTTTGGATGTATGCATGTGGATATATATGGCAGACAGTGATTTACAATGAGGAATTATATAGTTTAATTGCCACAGGAAGAAAAGATCTTCTGTGGCGCTCAGTCTTTGAGGTGGGGGAGTCTAAGTCTCCGGTCCGTGTGCTTCTGTGTTGGACCAGGAACTGATGGAGGGATGGGTGGTATTTTCCAGAATACTTCGCAGTTTCTGAAGCATACGCCTTCCATCACTGACTCCAAGGAGTCCAGCTTCACTCCAATGACGCCACCAGCTTTGGATGAGTTTGTTGAGCCTGTTTGAGTCTGCGACCTTCAATCTGCTGCCCCAGCACACCAAAGCAAACAAGATAGCACTTGAGACCACAGACTCATAAAACATTCTCAACATAGTCCGGCAGATGTTAAATGACCTGAGCCTCCTCAGGAAGTAGAGGTGGCTCTGGCCTTTTTGAAAAGGGCATCTGTGTTCCGAGCCCAGTCCAGTTTATTGTCAATGTGGACTCCCAGATATTTGTATTCCTCCACAGTATCCACACAAGCCCCTGGATGGAAACTGGGGTCACGGGAGACTTGGTCCTCTTTAGGTCCACCACCAGTTCCCTGGTCTTTGTCACGCTGAGCTGCAGGTTGTTCAGCTCACACCATGTAACAAAGTCATTGATGACGGTCCTGTACTCCAACTCCTCACCTCCACTGATGCACCCCACTATGGCCGAGTCGTCAGAGAACTTCTGAAGATGACATGACTCTGACCGATAGCTGAAGTCTGTGGTGTACAGGGTGAAGAGGAAGGGCGAGAGGACGGTTCCCTGAGGTGCCCCAGTGTTGCTGACCACGCTGGGTCTGACACGCAGCTCTGCAGGCGCACATACTGCGGTCTTCCAGTCAGGTAGTCAATCATCCAGGACACAGGGGTGCATCAACCTGCATCTCCGCCAGCTTCTCACCTAGCAAGGCCGGCTTGATGGTGTCAAAGGCGCCGAGAAATCAAAGAACATGATCCTCACATAACTGGCAGTCTGGTCTAGGTGAGTGTATAGACGGTTCAGCAGGAAGATGATGGCATCATCGACTCCCAGGTGGGGCTGGTAGGCAAACTGGAGGGGGTCCAAGAATGTGCTGACCATAGGCCGGATTTGGTCCAGAATCAGGCGCCCAGAGTCTTCATAATGTGGGACGCCAGTGCCACCGGGTCTATAGTCCTTTGGGCTCCTGGGATGGGGAGTCTTTGGAACAGGAACCAGGCAAGACGTTTTCCACATCACAGGGACCCTCTGAAGGTTGAGACTCAGAGTGAAGAGCCGGTGTAGGACTCCACACAACTGGGGGGCACAGGCTTTGAGTACTCCAGGTCTGACACCATCAGGGCCCGCGGCCTTGCTTGGAGTGGAGGGCTCTCAGCTGATTCCTGACCTGGTCAATGGTCAGTGACACTGGTGGTTCAGGTGTGGAGGCGGGAGATGTGGTTTCTGCTGGCTGAGGTGCGTGGTGGGGGGTGGGTTCTGCTGGCTGAGGTGCGAAGTGGGGAGTGGGCGGATGAGTGGGTGGGGTGGGTTCTGCTGGCTGAGGTGCGAAGTGGGCAGTGGGCGGATGGGTGAAGGTTTGAGGAGGTATGTGGCCCTCACAAAGGGAAAGATGAGGGGGAGGTGTCAGGTGTGCAGAAGGTGATTGTTTGGGACAGACGCCTGCAGAGGTTAAAGGGCGTTGAACTGGTGCCGCAGTGTCGAATCTATTGAAAAACAGATTGAGCTCGTTGGCCCTGTCCACTCCGCCTTGACACCTCTGCTGCCCCTTGTTCTGTAGCCGGTGATGGTGTTCATCCCACTCCAGACTTCCGCATGTTGTTTGCTTGGAGTTTGGACCCAGCTTCCTCCTGTAGCACTCCTTAGCCTCCTTGATCTGCATCTTCAGGTTACCCTGAATAACCCTCAGCTCCTCTTTGTTGCCATCTCTGAATGCCCTCTTCTTTTCATTCAGTATGGCTTAATGTCCTTTGTTACCCAGGGTTTGTTATTTGGGTAACATCTTACTGTCCTTGTTGGGACATTGGTGTCCACACAGAAATTAATATAGTCAGTTATGCACTCAGTGAGTCCGTCTATATCCTCTCCATGTGGCTCACTGAGTACATTCCAGTCGGTTGACTCAAAGCAGCCCTGCAGTGTTTGGTAGGCTCTTTCGACCACGCCTGGACAGACCGGTGATGGCAGGTTGCCTTCTTACCAGGGGCACGTAGCAGGGGCTCAGGTATACCAGATTGTGGTCAGATCTTCCCAAGGGGGGCAGAGGGGAAGAGTTGTATGCGTCCATAATGTTGGCATACAGCAAGTCCAACCTCTTCCCTTGCCTAGTTGGACAGTCCACATACTGCGTGAAGGTTGTGAGAGTTTTGTCCAAGTTAACATGATTAAAGTCTCCTGATATGGCGATGAGGGCGCTTGGGTGAGACGCTCTGTAACTCCGCCACCGCTCCGTGAATGACATCACATGCTGCTGTCGGGTTACCGGACGGAGGGATATAAACTAATACTAAAATGGCGGTGAGATTTCCTGGGCAAGTAATATGGGCGCAGTCCAACAGCTAAAAGTTCAACGTCCGGGCAACATATCCGTTTTTGACCGAGACGTTACCGATGACACCACCGCTTGTTGATGAATACGGCAAGTCCACCTCCTTTCTGCTTCCCGCGCCGCTGCGAAGTCCCGATCCGCCCGTATCGCCTCGAACCCGCCAATGCGATGTTGTTGTCTGGAACATCTTGGTGGAGCCATGTCTCCGTAAAGCACAATATACTGCACTCACGATATTCCTGTTCACATCTGGCCAGTGCCGTTAGCTCGTCCATCTTATTGCCAAGGGATCTCACGCTTCCCATGATGATAGAGGGAGATTCTGTTGATATCTCCTCCTTTCAAACAGTCTTTGTCGGAGCCGCTTTCTCCGCCGATTCGCTCCTCCTCTGACGCCACGATGTGTTCTCCTACGAACTTCAGGTAGTAAGCCGGCTAACTCAGACATTGTGCCGGCCGTGGTAGCCGGCATAAGTGAGATCAGCTGTTCTCTCGAGTACGTGAAGCGTCCATGGAGTTGCTGCGCAACGGAGATGCCGCCGAGCCAAAGTAGAAAAAGAATCGTAAAAAACAAGACAAAAACTCTCTCTACCCGCATGTTTAGAAAGGTCACAAGTAAAAAACAACTAAAAAGAAGTAAGAGAAGCAAATAAATAAATAAATACTAACTAAAGTTACTTAAAATACAAGTTGACACGGAGCTCCAGTTACAGGCTGCTATGCGTCCTGACGCATGCGCACTCCAGCGACATCCAGGTGCACGGTCGCCTCAAGTCCACCAACTGATGCTGAGCTTTTCGCAGAGTGCGGAGGCTCGAACGAAAAGAGCGGGCGAGTCAGAGGGGACTCTAATTGGTCGCTCTCGCGGGGCCGAGATTCTCGGGGAACCTCGCGAGAGTGGGGCCAGGCTCACGGAGGGCTGCCTCCTGATGAACCCTCTCTGCATGGCCAGGTGAACATTGCCCACTACTGGGCAATTGGGAGAATAACAACCATGGGAAACCGCCAGAATGTGATTAAAACAACCAAGAATTACTGTACACGGGTAAATGACACAGATACATAGGAAGGTGAGATTGTCTTTGTTCTTGACAGGGGTGCTGGGAGGGCCTCTGTGGGGCTCCAGCTGGAGGTGGGAACCTCAGGAGGTGAGTGAAAGTGTGAAGAGAGAGAGAGAGAGAGAGAGAGAGAGATGGAGGAGAGAAAAGGTAAGTGTGTGTGTGTGTGTGTGTGTGTGTGTAAGAGAGAGAGAGAGAGAGATATAAAGGGGGTCGATTGGCCTTAGGTTTAGGCGTGAGAGGAGGGCCTTCAGGTTAGGGCGTGGGGGCACTGGGGTTAGGCTTAGGCGTGGGGAACCGAGTGGTTAGGTTTAGTGTAAGGGTATGGGTCGGGGTTAGAAAGGGAGGAAAGATGGAGAGGTCAGGGGGTCAGTGGCCTTAAGTTTAGGCGTAGGGGCAGTGAGGTTATGATTAGACGTGGGGTCAGTGACCTTATGTTTAGGCGTGGGGTCAGTGTCCTTAGGTTTAGACGTGGAGACAGGGTTAGGGTTAGGGTTAGGGTAAGGGTTAGGTTAAGGAAAGAGAGTTCTCTCCCGAAGGAGAGAACCAGTGCACTCCCCTCTTCAGAGTGGGCTGGTGAGGACAGATCTCCCAGCCTTGGGTTCCACCACCCAAAGGTGGTTAGGGTTAGGGTTAGGGTTAGGGTTAGGGTTAGGTACAGGGGTAATAACCACGATCGGGAAATTCCCGATCCTCTAAAATGTCCATATCTCCACGGTGGAATGAGTTATAGACTTGAAATTTTGTACACATGTGTATGAGGCGTGTACCTACCTGTGACGTGAGTTACGTGATGATGTCACTTCCGGTTCCGGAGTTATACCGGAAATAGCCATATCTCGGGAACCGTAGGTCGTAGAGACTCGGGGACGGCACCAGCGTGTTCAGCATGGCCGAATTATGTCAGACGGATCAAGGTTCCAAGGTCGTAGGACTTACCGTTCTCGCGATATTTGCGTTTGAAGTTCGCTAGGGTTAGGGGTTAGGGTTGCGGAATTTATTTAGGGTTAGGGTTAGGGTTAGGTTAAGAAAAAGAAGTTAGGGTTAGGGTTAGGGTTAGGTTAAGGGAGGGTTAGGGTTAGGGTTAGGGTTAGGGTTAGGGTTAGGATTTGAGAAAGGGTTCCCAGGATCCCCGTGAGGGGAACCGGGAGAGGCACGAGCCATCCTGCCATCCGTGGTACGACGAGAAGGGCGTGGTGTTCGCCTCATGGTCCAGTGAATAGCGATGACGTAATGGTTGTTTACGTCGCTGAAAAAATCCTTCGTCGATAAAAAATAGTCATGTTTAAGACGAAAACCGTTCAAAAACACTTCGGTAGAAAGTTTCAACCGGGAATGAGTAGTGGCAGAGACAAAAGTAAGTTTGAAACAACTTTTTAATCAAGAAGTGTTCGATCTACAAGCAGTCAAATGGCTTCAAAAACTCCAAAACAATGCTCAACTGTATGGAAAATGTTGCCTATGCGACGACGTTTGAAGCAAGATCAGTTCTTCATCAGGCATTTCGCAAATAATAAACAGAAAACAGTTTAAGAGCAAGAGCGCTTTACCGAGTAGGTGTTACGCAGGTGGCGTCGTGGCCAGAATGAACGGAGAAAATTCTCGGAGCAGTTGGTAAACATTCTATGCATGCTGGGAGTTAGAGTCATGAGGCGTGATTGCCTTATATGGAAGGACCTCAGCCAGGTTAACGGGTGTCGCCCCTGTTGAACCTGCTCTGCATGGCTGAGGTTTTAAACAATAACAATTCAAGAGCTCCTCTCGTGGATCAGAACAGTAATTTACATCACACTAAAAAACACAGCAAATGGAGATTTAAATATTAGAATTAAATTGAAGAAAAATAATAAAAATAAAATGAATGTAAGAGATATTATTGTTGTGACTCCCGGTTCTGTTAAGGCAAGATTAAGGAGGTTCAAGTTAGGATTAGGGTTGGGATTTGGTTTATATTAATAAATGTAAATATTATGTTTAGGCATAAAAATCAAAGGTTATGTTTAGGCGTTTAAAATCAACTGGTTAAGTTTAGAATAAGGTTTTGGTTAGGGTTAGATAAGAAATTATCAGTCACAGGGGTCACAACAATGAAGGAGGAGAAACAGACAGGATCACAGAAGAGGTAAATGGCTGAGAAAATTGCGAACATAATGGTATTAAAAATAAACAATTGAAATTATAAAATGATTTTACATATAGTCAGTGGAAAAGAGGAGCTGAAGGTCATAGCAGGTAAGTACAGTTTTCAGAAAGTCTCTGTTGTTTCTTTAATTTTAGATTCTTTCAGGTGGATCCTCAGTGGTGTCGCACTGCAGCCAGGTTCAGGTGAGTGAAAAAAAGTCTTTTTCAGGTGCAGGTAGCAGGATCAAGGAGGGAACGGGACTGGAGTCATAGTACCCTCCTGAAAAAACTCAAAGGTAAGTTAAGTGCAAGTAATGATAAGTGTGTCCTGTCTGGTGTGTCTCCAATAAATGAAAATTATTTTATCAATATCTTGTGTTTTTTTGAAATATTCTTATTATTCTTAGCGTGTGTTGAACATGTTGGTGTGAGAGACCTCTGTAAGGTTGATTTCAGCTGATCCAGGGCCTGAGTCAAAGACTCGCCGTTGGTGTCGTGTAGAATTCTCAGGCTCATCATCATCGTAGGAGTCATCTGCAGCATCAGCATCCTCGGGTCAGTCAGGACTGAGTTGTCCCGCGCCTCAGTTTGAGTGGCGGGTTGTTGACCCCGTGACGCCTGGTGGTCGGGACGCAGATGTGCAGGGCCATCATCATCCCTGAGGTCCGGTCGCCGTGAAGCTGCAGGTCCTGTTGCTTAGACAGGTGTGGTGTCTGCCCGGGCAGTGTAGAGGCCTTAGGAGGCGGGCGATGCTTCTTGGTTTTTCCGGCTGAGGGGCTAGTGGAGGGGGGAGGATGAGACTCACGTGTCGTGGGCTTCAGGTGAGGAGTGTCACTCAGGAGCGGAGGAGCTGGAACTGCAGGTGAGGCCGGAGGATCAGCAGAGGTAGGTGGGCGAGGCAGAGGAGCTGTGTCACCTGCATGTGTTGTGATGAGCTGTTTTGCTCTGTCCAGGGTCGTGTGGTGAAGCCTGGGGAAGTTCTTTTTGGCCCACCTAGTGGCCACTAGGAAGGGAGAGAGCCAGGCTCGGGGTGATATGTGAGCCACGTCGAGAAGGAGGTCTGAGAGAAGGGTGGAGAGCTGGGTTAGGGTTAGGGTTAGGTTAGGGTTAGGGTTAGGGGGTGGTTAGGTTAGGGTTAGGTTAGGTTAGGTACAGGGGTATTAACCACGATCGGGAAATTCCCCGATCTCTAAAATGTCCATATCTCCACGGTGGAATGAGTTATAGACTTGAAATTTTGTACACATGTGTATGAGGTGTACCCACGGTGACGGTTAGGGTTAGGGTTAGGGTTAGGGTTAGGGTTAGGGTTAGGGTTAGGGTTAAGTTAGGGTTGGGGTTAAGTTAGGGTAGGGTTAGGTTAGGGGTTAGGGTTAGGGTTAGGTTAGGTTAAGGAAAAAAGTTTCTCCAAAGAGAGGAAACGGTGCACTCTCTCTGCGACGGAGTGGGCATGTTTGGGTAGGCTTCCTAGTTTTGGGTCCACCACCCTAAGGTGGTGGAGGTCCAAAATTTTTACATAGCTGAAAGTTAGTAATAAGACGGCGACGCGCAACGCTTCGGCCGAGTATGGCCTTCCTCAGGCGCTGGCCGCCTGGTGGAGTCGACTGCCTCTTCTGGCGTTAGTCGCCAGTGCCCGTGCACTGTTGCACCTTCCTCCCTCCGAATTGGTAAGTCCAAATTATAGGTTCTTAGAATGTCCAATTAATGGTTTGTCCAATTTCTTTTTCAGGATGCAGTTTAACGTCATGCCCAGGACGCAGGTAAGTATAATTTGGTATAATTTATTAGTTTTAATTTTGGTGCTTCTAAATAGCTTATGATGGTTTAATTTGATACCTGAAATAGAAACCCACCGTCATCTACTATGCATTCCCGAATATGGGATTCTTTGCATTTTTCCATCAGGTGGGAAGACTGTTCCTGTCATGGAGGTAAGTCTTTTCAATTAGTGTTTATTCCTAAACTGTTGATTAATTGCCTTTTTCTTCTTCTTTAGGGGTTCCGGATTGCAGGTAGGTAAGGTAAGTATCCTCTTTTTCCTCCTGTTTCTTCTTTTCTTATCTTTTTCTTCCTTCCTTTCTCCTCTATCCTTTCCTTCTTCCTTTCCTGTCCCCGCCTTCTTCCACCTTTTCTTCTGCTCTTTCTTCCTCCTTGTACCCGTGTCTTCACCGGATCACTATCCATAGCCGCCTAATCTTTTCCTTTTCCTCCTTTAGGTCCTTGGTCCATCGCCCATCGAATCTTCTGCCCACTCGGTGCCTCCCACCCCCATCCCCATATCAGCCGCTCGCAAGCGGTAAGTATATATTGGCTCACTGGAATTTCCATCAGTGGCCTCTACAAAACAGCTCAACCGAATTGTACGTCGGCGGCTTCCCTTTAGGCTGAGCATATGGCGAGAAAGATTGATGGGCTCTAGACCCGCCGCCAAAGTCAGATCCAGGTCCAGATCGGGAACTAGGGTTAGGATTCGGATGTTAGACAGGGCTTAGGGTTCCAAAAAAGACAGTGTAGGGGTTATGATAAGACATTTTCAAGGGTTTAGGTTAGGGTTAGGCCAGGATAGGGCCAGGGCTAGTCCAATTAGGGTTAGGTTTAGGCGATAGTCCAATTGGTTCAGTTTAGGCGCGCTCCATCGAATTGGTTAAGTTTAGTGTAAGGGGTCAGGGTTAGGTGTACATATCCATTTAGGGATTAACAACAGGCGAAAATGGGGCTCCAAGGCTAGGAAGCCAAATCCCATCACCCACTCCCGAGACCCGGCGTGGATAGGTTAAGGAAAAAGGTTTCTCTCCAAAGAGAGAAACGGTGCACCTCTCTGCGACGGAGTGGGCATGTTTGGGTAGGCTTCCTAGTTTTTGGGTCCACCACCCCAAGGTGGTGGGAGGTCCAAAAATTTTTACATAGCTGAAAGCTAGTAATAAGACGGCGTACGCGCAACGTTTCGGCCGAGTATGGCCTTCCTCAGGCGCTGGCCGTCTGGTGGAGTCGACTGCCTCTTCTGGCGTTAGTCGCTCAGTGCCCGTGCACTGTTGCACCTTCCTCCCTCCGAATTGGTAAGTCCAAATTATAGGTTCTTAGAATGTCCAATTAATGGTTTGTCCAATTTCTTTTTCAGGATGCAGTTTAACGTCATGCCCAGGACGCAGGTAAGTATAATTTGGTATAATTTATTAGTTTTTAATTTTGGTGCTTCTAAATAGCTTATGATGGTTTAATTTGATACCTGAAATAGAAACCCACCGTCATCTACTATGCATTCCCGAATATGGGATTCTTTGCATTTTTCCATCAGGTGGGAAGACTGTTCCTGTCATGGAGGTAAGTCTTTTTCAATTAGTGTTTATTCCTAAACTGTTGATTAATTGCCTTTTTCTTCCTTTTTTAGGGGTTCCGGATTGCAGGTAGGTAAGGTAAGTATCCTCTTTTTTCCTCCTGTTTCTTCTTTCTTATCTTTTTTCTTCCTTCCTTTCTCCTCTATCCTTTCCTTCTTCCTTTCCTGTCCCCGTCTTCTTCCACCTTTTCTTCTGCTCTTTTCTTCCTCCTTGTACCCGTGTCTTCACCGGATCACTATCCATAGCCGCTTCTAATCTTTCCTTTTCCTCCTTTAGGTCCTTGGTCCATCGCCCATCGAATCTTCTGCCCACTCGGTGCCTCCCACCCCCATCCCCATATCAGCGCCGCAGCGGCAAGTATATATTGGCTCACTGGAATTTCCATCAGTGGCCTCTACAAAACAGCTCAACCGAATTGTACGTCATGCGGCTTCCCTTTAGGCTGAGCATATGGCGAGAAAGATTGATGGGCTCTAGACCCGCCGCCAAAGTCAGATCCAGGTCCAGATCGGGAACTAGGGTTAGGATTCGGATGTTAGACAGGGCTTAGGGTTCCAAAAAAAGACAGTGTAGGGGTTATGATAAGACATTTTCAAGGGTTTAGGTTAGGGTTAGGCCAGGATAGGGCCAGGGCTAGTCCAATTAGGGGTTAGGTTTAGGCGATAGTCCAATTGGTTCAGTTTAGGCGTGCCCATCGAATTGGTTAAGTTTAGTGTAAGGGGTCAGGGTTAGGGTTAGGGTTAGGTTAGGGTTAGGATTGAAACGATTCCCTCCCGGCGAAGGGAAGGTGCTCGGGCCATCCCACCAAAGCGTCCGCCATCCTGTCGGGACCTCGGGTAAGAAGGGTCGCTGACCCTCCGACGGTCATAGCGGACCGTAGTCCAACCGCCCCCCATGAATTTTGTATTGTTTTTGTGTTTATTTATTTATTTATTGTATATTTATTGAGTTATTTATTATTTATTATTATAATGTATTTATTTCTATTGTGTATTTATTAATTTGTATTTATTAACTTATTTATTATAGAGATATTTATTAATAATTTATTTATTTATTAAAACAAAAACAAAATAACAAAACAAAAATAAATCAACAAACAAAAGAAGGTGTGTGCCAACCAACGACGCTTCACCCGCTATGGGTCTTCCTCAGGTCAATGGCACACACAAAACTGAGAGCTGACTTGCTCTGTCGGAGGCTGAAACGAAAATGAGCTCTCCTAGTGCTCTTGCACCTTAAATAAGAAAAAAAGCGAATAACCGAAAAAGCGAAGAAAATAAAAAAAGCGAAGCACTATAATCCCAATTGACTTTTTAAATGAAATGAACTCAAAATGAATTGTTTTTAACGTTTTAATAGTTTTTAAGTGCTTTTAAAATTATAATGTTTTTAATTTTTTGTTTTATTTCTTTGAACATATGAATTGTTTTTAAACTATGAAATCATAATGTTTTTAATATTAATAATGTTTTTTAACTTGTTTTAATTATTTTTGTGTTTTTTAATTTTTTTAGACTTTTTAAATATTTTATATATTTTTTTTATAGTTTTTTTTATTATTTATAGATTTTTTGTTATTTTTTTTAGGTTTTGTAAATTATATATGTATATTAAAAGTGAAAAACAATATGAAAAAAATGGATTTATAATTTAGGGTTAAAGGTTAGAGCCAAATTAGGATTAAGATTAGGGATCAAATTAGGTTTAAGATTAGGGCAAATTAAGGTTATGTTAGGGTTAGATAAGGGCCAAATTAGGGTTAGGGTTATGATTAGGGCAAATTAGGGTTAGGGTTAGGGTTAGGGTTAGGGTTAGGGTTAGGGTTAGGGTTAGGTACAGGGGTAATAACCACGATCGGGAAATTCCCGATCCTCTAAAATGTCCATATCTCCACGGTGGAATGAGTTATAGACTTGAAATTTTGTACACATGTGTATGAGGTGTGTACCTACGTGTGACGCGAGGGTTAGGGTTAGGGTTAGGGTTAGGGTTAGGGTTAGGGTTAGGGTTAGGGTTAGGGTTAGGGTTAGGGTTAGGGGGGTTAGGGTTAGGGTTAGGGTTAGGTTAAGGAAAAAAGGTTTCCTCTCCAAAGAGAGGAAACGGTGCACTCTCTGCGACGGAGTGGGCATGTTTGGGTAGGCTTCCTAGTCTTTGGGTCCACCACCCTAAGGTGGTGGGAGGTCCAAAAATTTTACATAGCTGAAAGCTAGTAATAAGACGGCGCGACGGCGCAACGCTTTCGGGCCGAGTATGGCCTTCCTCAGGCGCTGGCCGCCTGGTGGAGTCGACTGCCCTTCTGGCGTTAGTCGCTCAGTGCCCGTGCACTGTTGCACCTTCCTCCTCCGAATTGGTAAGTCCAAATTATAGGTTCTTAGAATGTCCAATTAATGGTTTGTCCAATTTCTTTTCAGGATGCAGTTTAACGCCATGCCCAGGACGCAGGTAAGTATAATTTGGTATAATTTATTAGTTTTTAATTTTGGTGCTTCTAAATAGCTTATGATGGTTTAATTTGATACCTGAAATAGAAACCCACCGTCATCTACTATGCATTCCCGAATATGGGATTCTTTGCATTTTTCCATCAGGTGGGAAGACTGTTCCTGTCATGGAGGTAAGTCTTTTTCAATTAGTGTTTATTCCTAAACTGTTGATTAATTGCCTTTTTCTTCTTCTTTAGGGGTTCCGGATTGCAGGTAGGTAAGGTAAGTATCCTCTTTTTTCCTCCTGTTTCTTCTTTCTTATCTTTTTTCTTCCTTCCTTTCTCCTCTATCCTTTCCTTCTTCCTTTCCTGTCCCCGTCTTCTTCCACCTTTTCTTCTGCTCTTTTCTTCCTCCTTGTACCCGTGTCTTCACCGGATCACTATCCATAGCCGCTCTAATCTTTTCCTTTTCCTCCTTTAGGTCCTTGGTCCATCGCTCCATCGAATCTTCTGCCCACTCGGTGCCTCCCACCCCCCATCCCCATATCAGCGCTCGCAAGCGGTAAGTATATATTGGCTCACTGGAATTTCCATCAGTGGCCTCTACAAAAACAGCTCAACCGGAATTGTACGTCGGTGCGGCTTCCTTTAGGCTGAGCATATGGCGTAGAAAGATTGATGGGCTCTAGACCCGTCGCCAAAGTCAGATCCAGGTCCAGATCGGGAACTAGGGTTAGGATTCGGATGTTAGACAGGGCTTAGGGTTCCAAAAAAAGACAGTGTAGGGGTTATGATAAGACATTTTCAAGGGTTTAGGTTAGGGTTAGGGCCAGGATAGGGCCAGGGCTAGTCCAATTAGGGGTTAGGTTTAGGCGTATAGTCCAATTGGTTCAGTTTAGGCGTGCCCATCGAATTGGTTAAGTTTAGTGTAAGGGGTCAGGGTTAGGTGTACATATCCATTTAGGGATTAACAACAGGCGAAAATGGGGCTCCAAGGCTAGGAAGCCAAATCCCATCACCCACTCCCCGAGACCCGGCGGGATAGGTTAAGGAAAAAAGGTTTCCTCTCCAAAGAGAGGAAACGGTGCACTCTCTGCGACGGAGTGGGCATGTTTGGGTAGGCTTCCTAGCCTTTGGGTCCACCACCCTAAGGTGGTGGGAGGTCCAAAATTTTACATAGCTGAAAGTTAGTAATAAGACGGCGTGACGCCAGCAACGCTTCGGCCGAGTATGGCCTTCCTCAGGCGCTGGCTGCCTGGTGGAGTCGACTGCCTCTTCTGGCGTTAGTCGCTCAGTGCCCGTGCACTGTTGCACCTTCCTCCTCCGAATTGGTAAGTCCAAATTATAGGTTCTTAGAATGTCCAATTAATGGTTTGTCCAATTTCTTTTCAGGATGCAGTTTAACGCCATGCCCAGGACGCAGGTAAGTATAATTTGGTATAATTTATTAGTTTTTAATTTTGGTGCTTCTAAATAGCTTATGATGGTTTAATTTGATACCTGAAATAGAAACCCACCGCCATCTACTATGCATTCTCGAATATGGGATTCTTTGCATTTTTCCATCAGGTGGGAAGACTGTTCCTGTCATGGAGGTAAGTCTTTTTCAATTAGTGTTTATTCCTAAACTGTTGATTAATTGCCTTTTTCTTCTTCTTTAGGGGTTCCGGATTGCAGGTAGGTAAGGTAAGTATCCTCTTTTTTCCTCCTGTTTCTTCTTTCTTATCTTTTTTCTTCCTTCCTTTCTCCTCTATCCTTTCCTTCTTCCTTTCCTGTCCCCGTCTTCTTCCACCTTTTCTTCTGCTCTTTTCTTCCTCCTTGTACCCGTGTCTTCACCGGATCACTATCCATAGCCGCTCTAATCTTTTCCTTTTCCTCCTTTAGGTCCTTGGTCCATCGCCCATCGAATCTTCTGCCCACTCGGTGCCTCCCACCCCCATCCCCATATCAGCGCTGCCTAAGCGGTAAGTATATATTGGCTCACTGGAATTTCCATCAGTGGCCTCTACAAAAACAGCTCAACCGGAATTGTACGTCGGCGGCTTCCCTTTAGGCTGAGCATATGGCGTAGAAAGATTGATGGGCTCTAGACCCGTCGCCAAAGTCAGATCCAGGTCCAGATCGGGAACTAGGGTTAGGATTCGGATGTTAGACAGGGCTTAGGGTTCCAAAAAAAGACAGTGTAGGGGTTATGATAAGACATTTTCAAGGGTTTAGGTTAGGGTTAGGGCCAGGATAGGGCCAGGGCTAGTCCAATTAGGGGTTAGGTTTAGGCGTATAGTCCAATTGGTTCAGTTTAGGCGTGCCCATCGAATTGGTTAAGTTTAGTGTAAGGGGTCAGGGTTAGGGTTAGGGTTAGGGTTAGGGTTAGGATTTCGGAAACGATTCCCCCTCCCGAAGGAAGGGGAAGGTGCTCGGGCCATCCCACCAAAGCGTCCGCCATCCTGTCGGGACCCTCGGGGTAAGAAGGGTCGCTGACCCTCCGACGGTCATAGCGGACCGTAGTCCAACCGTCCCCATGAATTTTGTATTGTTTTGTGTTTATTTATTTATTTATTGTATATTTATTGAGTTATTTATTATTTATTATTATAATGTATTTATTTCTATTGTGTATTTATTAATTTGTATTTATTAACTTATTTATTATAGAGATATTTATTAATAATTTATTTATTTATTAAAACAAAACAAAATAACAAAAACAAAATAAATCAACAAACAAAAGAAGGTGTGCCAACCAATCGGCGTTTCGACCCGCTATGGGTCTTCCTCAGGTCAATGGCACACAAAAACTGAGAGCTGACTTGCTCTGTCGGAGGCTGAAACGAAAATGAGCTCTCCTAGTGCTCTTGCACCTTAAATAAGAAAAAAGCGAATAACCGAAAAAGCGAAGAAAATAAAAAAGCGAAGCACTATAATCCCAATTGACTTTTTAAATGAAATGAACTCAAATGAATTGTTTTTAACGTTTTTAATAGTTTTTAAGTGCTTTTAAAATTATAATGTTTTTAATTTTTGTTTTATTTCTTTGAACATATGAATTGTTTTTAAACTATGAAATCATAATGTTTTTAATATTAATAATGTTTTTAACTTGTTTTTAATTATTTTTTGTGTTTTTTAATTTTTTTTAGACTTTTTAAATATTTTTATATATATTTTTTTATAGTTTTTTTATTATTTATAGATTTTTTTGTTATTTTTTTTTAGGTTTTTGTAAATTATATATGTATATTAAAAGTGAAAAACAATATGAAAAAAATGGATTTATAATTTAGGGTTAAAGGTTAGAGCCAAATTAGGATTAAGATTAGGGATCAAATTAGGTTTAAGATTAGGGCAAATTAAGGTTATGTTAGGTTAGATAAGGGCCAAATTAGGGTTAGGTTATGATTAGGGCAAATTAGGGTTAGGGTTAGGTTAGGAGTTAGGGTTAGGTTAGGGTTAGGGTTAGTTAGGGTTAGGTACAGGGTATGAACCACGATCGGGAAATTCCCGATCCTCTAAAATGTCCATATCTCCACGGTGGAATGAGTTATAGACTTGAAATTTTGTACACATGTGTATGAGGCGTGTACCTACCTGTGACGTGAGTTACGTGATGATGTCACTTCCGGTTCCGGAGTTATACCGAAATAGCCATATCTCGGGAACCGTAGGTCGAGAGACTCGGGGACGGCACCAGCGTGTTCAGCATGGCCGAATTATGTCAGACGGATCAAGGTTCCAAGGTCGTAGGACTTACTGTTCTCATGATATTTGCGTTTGAAGTTCGCTAGGGTTAGGGTTAGGGTTATGGAATTTATTTAGGTTAGGGTTAGGGTTAAGTTAAGAAAAGAAGTTAGGGGTTAGGGTTAGGAAGTTAAGGAGGAAGGTTAGAAGAAGGTTAGGGTTAGGGTTAGGATTTGAGAAAGGGTTCCCAGGATCCCCGTGAGGGGAAACGGAGAGCACGAGCCATCCTGCCATCCGTGGCACGCACGAGGCGGCGGGTGTTCGCCTCTATGGTCCAGTGAATAGCGATGACGTAATGGTTGTTTACGCCGCTGGAAAAAATCCTTCGTCGATAAAAATAGTCATGTTTAAGACGAAAACCGTTCAAAAACACTTCGGTAGAAAGTTTCAACCGGAATGAGTAGTGGCAGAGACAAAAGTAAGTTTGAAACAACTTTTTTAATCAAGAAGTGTTCGATCTACAAGCAGTCAAATGGCTTCAAAAACTCCAAAACAATGCTCAACTGTATGGAAAATGTTGCCTATGCGACGCTTTCAAGCAAGATCAGTTCTTCATCAGGCATTTCGCAAATAATAAACAGAAAACAGTTTAAGAGCAAGAGCGCTTACCGAGTAGGTGTTACGTGTGTGGCGTCGTGGCCAGAATGAACGGAGAAAATTCTCGGAGCAGTTGGTAAACATTCTATGCATGCTGGGAGTTAGAGTCATGAGGCGTATTGCCTTATATGGAAGGACCTCAGCCAGGTTAACGGGTGTCGCCCCTGTTGAACCTGCTCTGCATGGCTGAGGTTTTAAACAATAACAATTCAAGAGCTCCTCTCGTGGGATCAGAACAGTAATTTACATCACACTAAAAAAACACAGCAAATGGAGATTTAAATATTAGAATTAAATTGAAGAAAAATAATAAAAATAAAATGAATGTAAGAGATATTATTGTTGTGACTCCCGGGTTCTGTTAAGGCAAGATTAAGGAGGTTCGGTTAGGATTAGGGTTGGGATTTGGTTTATATTAATAAATGTAATATTATGTTTAGGCATAAAAATCAAAGGTTATGTTTAGGCGTTTAAAATCAACTGGTTAAGTTTAGAATAAGGTTTTGGTTAGGGTTAGATAAGAAATTATCAGTCACAGGGGTCACAACAATGAAGGAGGAGAAACAAACAGGATCACAGAAGAGGTAAATGGCTGAGAAAATTGCGAACATAATGGTATTAAAAATAAACAATTGAAATTATAAAGTGATTTTACATATAGTCAGTGAAAAAGAGGAGCTGAAGGTCATAGCAGGTAAGTACAGTTTTCAGAAAGTCTCTGTTGTTTCTTTAATTTTAGATTCTTTCAGGTGGATCCTCAGTGGTGTCGCACTGCAGCCAGGTTCAGGTGAGTGAAAAAAAGTCTTTTTCAGGTGCAGGTAGCAGGATCAAGGAGGGAACGGGACTGGAGTCATAGTACCCTCCTGAAAAAACTCAAAGGTAAGTTAAGTGCAAGTAATGATAAGTGTGTCCTGTCTGGTGTGTCTCCAATAAATGAAAATTATTTTATCAATATCTTGTGTTTTTTTGAAATATTCTTATTATTCTTAGCGTGTGTTGAACATGTTGGTGTGAGAGACCTCTGTAAGGTTGATTTCAGCTGATCCAGGGCCTGAGTCAAAGACTCGCCGCTGGTGTCGAGAATTCCTCAGGCTCATCATCATCGTGAGAGTCATCTGCAGCATCAGCATCCTCGGGTCAGTCAGGACTGGTTGTCCTGCGCCCCTCAGTTTGAGTGGCGGGTTGTTGACCCCGTGACGCTCTGGTGGTCGGGACGCAGATGTGCAGGGCCGCTCATCATCCCCTGAGGTCCGGTCGCCGTGAAGCTGCAGGTCCTGTTGCTTAGACAGGTGTGGTGTCTGCCCGGGCAGTGTAGAGGCCTTAGGAGGCGGGCGATGCTTCTTGGTTTTTCCGGCTGAGGGGCTAGTGGAGGGGGGAGGATGAGACTCACGTGTCGTGGGCTTCAGGTGAGGAGTGTCACTCAGGAGCGGAGGAGCTGGAACTGCAGGTGAGGCCGGAGGATCAGCAGAGGTAGGTGGGCGAGGCAGGCACCTGTATGTGCTGTGTCACCTGTTTGTGTCCAGGGTCGTGTGGTGAAGCTGTTTTTTGCCCACCTGTCCAGGGGAGAGAGCCAGTGGGGTGATATGTGAGCCAGCCTGGGTCTGAGAGAAGGGTTAGTGCTGGGTTAGGGTTAGGGTTAGGGTTAGGGTTAGGGTTAGGGGTTACTTAGGAGGTTAGGGTTAGAGAGCCATCGGATCCTCTAAAATGGGTGAATATTATAGACTGAAATTTTGCCATGTGTATGAGGTGTGTACCACGCAGTGACGAGAAGGGTTAGGTTAGGGTGAGAGAAGTTGGAGGTTGGAAGTTAGGGTTAGGTTAGGTTAGGGTTAGGGGGGTTAGGTTAGGTTAGGGTTAGGTTAAGAAAAAGGTTTCCTCCAAAGAGAGGAAACGGTGCACTTCTGCGCACGGAGTGGGCATGTTTGGGTAGGCTTCCTAGTTTTGGGTCCACCAACCCTAAGGTGGTGGAGGTCCAAAAATTTTTACATAGCTGAAAGCTAGTAATAAGACGGCGTCTGCCGCAACGTTTCGGGCCGAGTATGGCCTTCCTCAGGCGCTGGGCCGCCTGGGTGGAGTCGACTGCCTCTTCTGGCGTTAGTCGCTCAGTGCCCGTGCACTGTTGCACCTTCCTCCCTCCGAATTGGTAAGTCCAAATTATAGGTTCTTAGAATGTCCAATTAATGGTTTGTCCAATTTCTTTTTCAGGATGCAGTTTAACGTCATGCCCAGGACGCAGGTAAGTATAATTTGGTATAATTTATTAGTTTTTAATTTTGGTGCTTCTAAATAGCTTATGATGGTTTAATTTGATACCTGAAATAGAAACCCACCGTCATCTACTATGCATTCCCGAATATGGGATTCTTTGCATTTTTCCATCAGGTGGGAAGACTGTTCCTGTCATGGAGGTAAGTCTTTTTCAATTAGTGTTTATTCCTAAACTGTTGATTAATTGCCTTTTTCTTCTTCTTTAGGGGTTCCGGATTGCAGGTAGGTAAGGTAAGTATCCTCTTTTTTCCTCCTGTTTCTTCTTTCTTATCTTTTTTCTTCCTTCCTTTCTCCTCTATCCTTTCCTTCTTCCTTTCCTGTCCCCGTCTTCTTCCACCTTTTCTTCTGCTCTTTTCTTCCTCCTTGTACCCGTGTCTTCACCGGATCACTATCCATAGCCGCTCTAATCTTTTCCTTTTCCTCCTTTAGGTCCTTAGGGTTAGGGTTAGGGTTAGGGTTAGGGTTAGGGTTAGGGTTAGGGTTAGGGTTAGGGTTAGGTACAGGGGTAATAACCACGATCGGGAAATTCCCGATCCTCTAAAATGTCCATATCTCCACGGTGGAATGAG
The DNA here is from genome assembly GCA_009823395.1 of Thamnaconus septentrionalis. Lineage (NCBI taxonomy): Eukaryota > Metazoa > Chordata > Actinopteri > Tetraodontiformes > Monacanthidae > Thamnaconus > Thamnaconus septentrionalis. The sequence continues at coordinate 3,579 of WFAA01000128.1, read as the reverse complement.
TTATAGACTTGAAATTTTGTACACATGTGTATGAGGTGTGTACCTACGTGTGACGCGAGTTACGTGATGATGTCACTTCCGGTTCCGGAGTTATACCGGAAATAGCCATATCTCGGGAACCGTAGGTCGTAGAGACTCGGGACGGCACCAGCGTGTTCAGCATGGCCGAATTATGTCAGACGGATCAAGGTTCCAAGGTCGTAGGACTTACCGTTCTCGCGATATTTGCGTTTGAATTTCGCTATTCATTTCAATGGGAGATTCGTTGAGTGGCAAAAACAGCCAAGTGTTTTTCCGAAAATCACCTCCCAGAAAGTGGTTTGGAGCACGTTTCAGGCCATTTAGGCGTTGATACAACATGCCCTTTTAGGTAGTAACTTTTTCACCTAGGTGGCGCTATAGTCACCAAAGTTGACAGACGGCTTCGGGAGGTCAGTCCAACCCCAGATGTACAAGAATCACGTGTCAATTATGTTAGGGTTAGGATAAGGGGAAAAGGGTTAGGGTTAGGGTTAGGGTTAGGGTTGTGGAAAAAAGGGTTAGGGTTAGGGTTAGGAAAAAAGAGTTTTCTCCAAAGAGAAGGGTTAGGGTTAGGGTTAGGATTTTGAAAGGGGTCCCAGAATCCCCCTTTCGGGGGAACGGGTGAGGCACGAGCCATCGCGCAACCCGTGGCTCGACGAAAAGGGGCGTTGGTTTTCGCCTCCGTGAGAATGAAGAATGGCGATGACGTAATGATTGTTTTCGCTGCGAAAAGTTTTCTTCGTCGAAAAAAACGTCATTTTGTGACAAAAATTATATAAATAGCTTCGCAAAGGGTTAGGGTTAGGGTTAGGGTTGGGGTTGGGGTTGGGGTTGGGGTTAGGGTTAGGGTTAGGGTTAGGTTAGGGTTAGGGTTAGGGTTAGGGTTAGGTTTGGGAAAAAAAAGTTTCCTCAAAGAGGAAACCTGGAGCACTCTCTGCGACAGAGTGTGATCCAGGTGGGCCCCCCAGCCCTTGGTTTTTCCCACCACCCGAAAGTGGTGGGGTTTCCAAAAATTTCACTTAGCCGTTAAGCTAGCGTAAAGACGGCGTACGCGCAACGTTTCGGCCTTTAATGGCCTTCCTCAGGCGCTGGCCGTCTGAGAGCTGACTGCCTAGTATGGCATGACGCTCTTTTGAGGCCCGTGCTCTGTTGCACCTCCCTCCCTTGTCAAAAATTGGCTCAAAAATTGTTTTTCAAATCTTTTTTTCAGGTTGCAGTTTAACGTCATGCCCAGGACGCAGGTAAGTAAAAATTGAGAAAAATTTAGTAGGTTTTTAATTTTGTATGCTGTAGATAGCTTTTTATGTATTAATTTGTTACCTGAAAATAGACACCCACCGTCATCTACTATGCGTGCCCTAATATGGGATTATTTGCATTTTTCCTTCAGGTGGGAAGACTTTTCCCGTCATGGAGAGTACTAGGACTCGAGCATCAAGGTAAGTCTTGTTCAATTAGTGTTTCTTTCGCCGATTACTGACTAATTTTTCTTCTTTCTTTTGCAGGGGCTCCAATTGGTAAGTATTTTCTTCTTTAGGGTTTCCAGATCAGGTAGGTAAGTATCCTTTTTTCCTTTTCTTCTTTTTCTCTATCCTTCTGTTCTTCTTTCCTTTCTTCTCCTATCCCCGTCTTCTTCCTCCTTTGTTCTACTGTTCTTCCTGTTCTTCTCCTTTTCTCCTCCAGTCTTCCTTTCTTCTCATCCGTCTCCTTTCTTCTCCCTTAATCCACTGTTCCACTCCGGATCCTTTTCCTTAGCCACGCTAATCTTCTCTCCTCTCTCTTCTTCTCCTTTAGGTGCTATTTCCAAGGCTTCATCATGTCTTCTGCCCACTCGAAGCCTCCCACCCCCCATCCCCATATGCGCGCTCATAAGCGGTTCAATAAAATATTAGCTCAACTGGTATTTTTTCGTCAGTGGCTTTATTTATAGTGGCTCAACCGAAATTTCCATCGGCTCATTCCTTGGCTGAGCATATGGCTTAGAAAGACAGATGGGCGATAGATCAGGGCCAAAAATCAAATCCAAGGTCGGATCGGGGCCTAGGCTAGGCTTTAGGTGTTGGATACAGGGTTAGGGTTACATACTGAGTTCGGGAATTAAATACAGGATAAAACTGGGGTTAAGGTCCATTAGGGGATAGATACAGAGTCAGGGGTTAGGGTTAGACGTTGTAAAAGGGATAGGTTAGGTTTAGGATTTGGATAGGGTTAGGGCTAGTTCCAATTAGGGGTTCAGATTAGGTATTGGGTCGAATTGGTTCAGTTTAGGCGTGCCCATCGAATTGGTTAAGTTTAGTATAGAGGGTTAGGGGTAGGTGTACATGTCCAATAGGGGGTAAAACAGGCAAATAAGGGCTCGAGGGCTAGGGGACCACATCCCTTCACACACCCTCCGAGACCTGGCCGGGTAGGTTTGGGAAAAAAAAGTTTCCTCAAAGAGGAAACCTGGAGCACTCTCTGCGACAGAGTGTGATCCAGGTGGGCCCCCCAGCCCTTGGTTTTTCCCACCACCCGAAAGTGGTGGGGTTTCCAAAAATTTCACTTAGCCGTTAAGCTAGCGTAAAGACGGCGTACGCGCAACGTTTCGGCCTTTAATGGCCTTCCTCAGGCGCTGGCCGTCTGAGAGCTGACTGCCTAGTATGGCATGACGCTCTTTTGAGGCCCGTGCTCTGTTGCACCTCCTCCCTTGTCAAAAAATTGGCTCAAAAATTGTTTTTCAAATCTTTTTTTTCAGGTTGCAGTTTAACGTCATGCCCAGGACGCAGGTAAGTAAAAATTGAGAAAAAAATTTAGTAGGTTTTTAATTTTGTATGCTGTAGATAGCTTTTATGTATTAATTTGTTACCTGAAAATAGACACCCACCGTCATCTACTATGCGTGCCCTAATATGGGATTATTTGCATTTTCCTTCAGGTGGGAAGACTTTTCCCGTCATGGAGAGTACTAGGACTCGAGCATCAAGGTAAGTCTTGTTCAATTAGTGTTTCTTTCGCGATTACTGACTAATTTTTCTTCTTTCTTTTGCAGGGGCTCCAATTGGTAAGTATTTTTCTTCTTTGGGTTTCCAGATCAGGTAGGTAAGTATCCTTTTTCCTTTTCTTCTTTTCTCTATCCTTCTGTTCTTCTTTCCTTTCTTCTCTATCCCGTCTTCTTCCTCCTTTGTTCTACTGTTCTTCCTGTTCTTCTCCTTTTCTCCTCCAGTCTTCCTTTCTTCTCATCCGTCTCCTTTCTTCTCCTTTAATCCACTGTTCCACTCGGATCCTTTTCCTTAGCCACGCTAATCTTCTCTCCTCTCTCTTCTTCTCCTTTAGGTGCTATTTCCAAGGCTTCATCATGTCTTCTGCCCACTCAGTGGCCTCCCACCCCCATCCCCATGTCTTGGCGCTCATAAGCGGTTCAATAAAATATTAGCTCAACTGGTATTTTTTCGCCAGTGGCTTTATTTATAGTGGCTCAACCGGAAATTTCCATCGCGCTTTCCATTAGCTGAACGCTGAGGCTTAGAAAGACAGATCGGCGATAGATCAGGGCCAAAGATCAAATCCAAGGTCGGATCA
>WFAA01000098.1:0-24706 GCA_009823395.1 Thamnaconus septentrionalis | reverse complement strand
GAGTTAGGGGTTAGGGTTAGAAGGTTAGTTAGGGTTAGGGTTAGGTTAGAAAACAAAGGTTCTCCCCAGAGAAACCCCGAGCACCTCCTCCTCGCTGAGAGCTTGCTCAGGGTGGGCCCCCAAGCCCTGAGTTTTCCACCACCCTAAGGTGGTGGGTTTCAAAAATTACACATCGCTCTGTGTTAGATGCGAAAGACGGCTTACGCGCCGACGCTTCGGTCATAAGGGTTAGGGTTAGGGTTAGGGTTAGGTTAGGTTAAGGGAAAATAAATCCATCCTGAGCCTGGGATGGATCTTAGTGCACCTACTTCTCAGGAAGTGTCTCCTAAGTTTGTCCCAACGGATTACTAGAACCCACCATCCCAAGATGGTGGGCAGGGTTCAAAAATTAGACTTTCACGCCTGAAATGTTCTTAAAGGTCGGCCAGATCGCGACGCTTCGCCAAGATTGTGGCCTTCCTCAGGCGCTGAAACCGACCTGTAGCTGAGTGGCGGGTTTATGCCTTTACTCGCTTTTGTGCCAAGCGTATCCCTTTTGTTCTTCTATCTTCCCATTTTTTCAATTTTTAATTTTTTCGCAATTTTTCTTCTTCTTCTAGGTGGCCGGGTATGCCTTTCCCCAAGGTTGGTTCCAGGTAAGTGGTTATTCTCTCTTTCTGAACTCTTTTTCTTCTTCTAACCCTTTCTTTTCTCTTTTTAGGTTGCAGTTTAACGCCTTGCCCAGGACGGTGGTAAGTATCTCTTTCTTTCTTCTTTCTCCATCCTCTTTCTTCCCTTTGTTCCTCCTCAGTTGGCATTCTTCCTCCTTTTCTCGCTTTTCCTTCATCCATTTCCTGCTTTTGGATCAATAAAGTGGCTCGCCTGGAATCCACATCAGGGGCCTGATCAACTCACTCTCCTGGCATTCATTCTTCAGGGTCTCCTAAGGGCAAGGATAATGGGTTTGGTCAATTGAGATTAGGGAACGGGTTCACAGCATCACCGAGGAAGAGCTTAGGTTCAAAACAGGGCTAGGTTAGTGTCCCAAAGTAGACCTTTCAAATTTAGAGTTTTAAATAGTCCAATTTATAGGCTCAATTGTAACGAATAGGGTTAGAATTAGGGTTAGGGTTAGGGGTTAGGTTAGGTTTCAGGGTGAAGTCCTCCCATGGGCAAGCCCATGGTTGGGAAAGTGCACAGTCCATCCGAGGTCGATGCCAGGCCCGCGCCCCTGGCCCTTTAGATGTTGACCACCACCAAGGTGGTGGGTTAGGGTTAAAGTTAGGGTTAGGCTAGTTAGGTTAGGGTTAGGTTAGGGTTAGGTTAGGTTAGGGGTTAGGGTTAGGTTAGGGTTAGAAGTTAGGTTAAGGAAAAGAGTTCTCTCCTAAGAGAGAACAGTGCACTCTCCGCTTCAGTCTGAGCTGGTGAGGCAGATCTCCCAGTTATTAGGTTCCACCACCCAAAGGTGGTGGAGGGTCAAAAAATTTAACATAGCATGTTTATAGCTAGTTAGTGAGTTCCACTGTTGCGCAACGCCTTCGCCGCTCATGGCCTTCCTCAGGCGCAGTCGACAATGTGGGTGGCCTAGTATGGCCTACACCACTTGGGGCCTGCGGCTCAGCTGCTCCTCCAGGATGCAGTTTAACGTCATGCCCAGGACGGAATTTCCTCTTTACCTTTCATCTACTCTGTGCGCCCTAGTATGGGATTTGCACAGTTTTCCATCCGGTAAGTACTTGTGGTAAGTAGATCAATTAGTGTTTCCTATTTTACAGGTTTTTTCCTTTTAGGGGTTTCCGAATTGTGTCTTTAATGACTTTTTCTTCCTTTTAGGGGTTCCAGGTAAGTATAGGTTGGGTAAGTATTAATTCTCTAATTATAGGTTAATTTGGTGACTAATTATGTCTTTTTCTTCCCATAGGTGTTCCAGAATTGATGTTTTTTCAGGTAAGTGGTCTTCTTTTCCTCCTTTGATCCTCTGATCTTCCCTTCCTTCTTCCTTGGACTTCTACTCCACTCTTCTTCCTAGGTCTCATCCATCTTCGGCTCTTCTCTAGGCCTTCAAAAAATTCACTTATATGTGCTAATAAATATATTGACTCTACTGAATTGTCAGTGGTCTCCTTCATCTGGCGCTTAGAATGGCTCACTGTTGGACGCCAGTGGCCCGCAGGAATTTGGGCGGAGTGGCTCAGATAGATAGATGGACTAAGGTCAAATGAGTTGAAAGTAGGGTCTAGAATAGGAATAGGGGTTAGAACAGGGTCAGGGATTAAGAGAAATCACTCCCTCTACTACCCCCTCCTCTCCACCATCCCTTCCTTTCCTCTTCCTTCCCCTTCTTCCCTGGGCTGGCCATTCCTGTTCTCACTAGGAGATCAGGTTCAGCCCAGAGTCAAGATTAGGGTTAGGGTTAGGTTAGGGGTTAGGACAGGGCTAGGTTAGGATAGGCATCCTCTAAAGGTTTGTTTAGACGTGCCAATCAGGGCTTAGGTTTAGGCGATACCTCGAATGGGTTAAGTTTAGGCATCCAATTATGGGTTAGGGTTAGGCGCATACATCAAATTGGTTAAGTTTAGTGTTTAGGTTTTGGTTTGGGTGTCAATTAGGGACTTAGCAGTCAGGGATTTAGGGGGCTAAAGAGCATGAGAGACCACATCCAACACACAACCCAGACTGCGGGACCCGCGGTAAGGTTATGAAAAAGAGTTCTCCCTAAGAGAGAACAGTGCACTCTCCGCTTTCAGTCTGAGCTGGTGAGGCAGATTCTCCTGTTGCTATAGGGTTCCACCACCCAAAGGTGGTGGAGGGTCAAAAAATTTAACATAGCATGTTTATAGCTAGTTAGTGAGTCGACTGTTGCGCAACGCTTCGGCTGCTCATGGCCTTCCTCAGGCGCAGTCGACAATGTGGGTGGCCTAGTATGGCTCTACACCACTTGGGCCTGCGTGCCTCAGCTGCTCCCTCCAGGATGCAGTTTAACGTCATGCCCAGGACGGAATTTCCTCTACCTTCATCTACTCTGTGCCCCTAGTATGGATTTGCACAGTTTTCCATCCGTAAGTACTTGTGGTAAGTAGATCAATTAGTGTTTCCTATTTTACAGGTTTTTCCTTTTAGGGGGTTTCCGAATTGTGTCTTTAATGACTTTTTCTTCCTTTTAGGGTTCCAGGTAAGTATAGGTTGGGTAAGTATTAATTTCTAATTATAGGTTAATTTGGTGACTAATTATGTCTTTTTTCTTCCCATAGGTGTTCCAGAATTGATGTTTTTTCAGGTAAGTGGTCTTCTTTTCCTCCTTTGATCCTCTGATCTTCCTTCCTTCTTCCTTGGACTTCTACTCCACTCTTCTTCCTAGGGTCTCATCCATCTTCGGCTCTTCTCTAGGCCTTCAAAAATTCACTTATATGTGCTAATAAATATATTGACTCTACTGAATTGTCAGTGGTCTTCCTTCATCTGGCGCTTAGAATGGCTCACTGTTGGACGCCAGTGGCCTGCAGGAATTTGGCGGAGTGGCTCAGATAGATAGATGGACTAAGGTCAAATGAGTTGAAAGTAGGGTCTAGAATAGGGAATAGGTTAGAACAGGGTCAGGGATTAAGAGAAATCACTCCCTCCTCTACCCCTCCTCTCCACCATCCCTTCCTTTCTTTCTTCTTCCTTCCCCTTCTTCTTTCCCTGGCTGGCCATTCCTGTTCTCACTAGGGAGATCAGGTTCAGCCCAGAGTCAAGATTAGGGTTAGGGTTAGGTTAGGTTAGGGACAGGGCTAGGGGTTAGGATAGGCATCCTTTAAGGGTTAAGTTTAGACGTGCCAATCAGGGCTTAGGTTTAGGCGATACCTCTAATGGGTTAAGTTTAGGGGCATCCAATTATGGGTTAGGGTTAGCGTATACATCAAATTGGTTAAGTTTAGTGTTTAGGTTTTGGTTTGGTGTCACCAGGGACTTAGCAGTCAGGGATTTAGGGGCTAAAGAGCATGAGAGACCACATCCAACACACAACCCAGACTGCGGACCCGGGCGGTAAGGTTATGAAAAAGAGTTCTCCCTAAGAGAGAACAGTGCACTCTCCGCTTTCAGTCTGAGCTGGTGAGGCAGATCTCCTGAAGATTGGTTCCACCACCCAAAGGTGGTGGAGGGTCAAAAAATTTAACATAGCATGTTTATAGCTAGTTAGTGAGTCGACTGTTGCGCAACGCTTCGGCCGCTCATGGCCTTCCTCAGGCGCAGTCGACAATGTGGGTGGCCTAGTATGGCCTACACCACTTGGGCCTGCGTGCTCCAGCTGCTCCTCCAGGATGCAGTTTAACGCCATGCCCAGGACGGAATTTCTCTTACTTCATCTACTCTGTGCGCCTTCTAGTATGGGATTTGCACAGTTTTCCATCCGGTAAGTACTTGTGGTAAGTAGATCAATTAGTGTTTCCTATTTTACAGGTTTTTTCCTTTTTAGGGGTTTCCGAATTGTGTCTTTAATGACTTTTCTTCCTTTAGGGGTTCCAGGTAAGTATAGGTTGGGTAAGTATTAATTTCAATTATAGGTTAATTTGGTGACTAATTATGTCTTTTTCTTCCCATAGGTGTTCCAGAATTGATGTTTTTTCAGGTAAGTGGTCTTCTTTTCCTCCTTTGATCCTCTGATCTTCCCTTCCTTCTTCCTTGGGACTTCTACTCCACTCTTCTTCCTAGGTCTCATCCATCTTCGGCTCTTCTCTAGGCCTTCAAAAATTCACTTATATGTGCTAATAAATATATTGACTCTACTGAATTGTCAGTGGTCTTCCTTCATCTGGCGCTTAGAATGGCTCACTGTTGGACGCCAGTGGCCCGCAGGAATTTGGGCGTGAGTGGCTCAGATAGATAGATGGACTAAGGTCAAATGAGTTGAAAGTAGGGTCTAGAATAGGGAATAGGTTAGAACAGGGTCAGGGATTAAGAGAAATCACTCCTCCTCTACCCTCCTCTCCACCATCCCTTCCTTTCCTCTTTCCTTCCCCTTCTTCTTCTTCCTGGGCTGGCTATTCCTGTTCTCACTAGGAGATCAGGTTCAGGCCCAGAGTCAAGATTAGGGTTAGGGTTAGGTTAGGGTTAGGACAGGGCTAGGTTAGGGATAGGCATCCTCCTTTAAGGGTTGTTTAGACGCGCCAATCAGGGCTTAGGTTTAGGCGCATACCCCGGAATGGGTTAAGTTTAGGCATCCAATTATGGGTTAGGGGTTAGCGACACATCAAATTGGTTGTTTAGTGTTTAGGTTTTGGTTTGGGTGTCAATTAGGACTTAGCAGTCAGGGATTTAGGGGCTAAAGAGCATGAGAGACCACATCCAACACACAACCCAGACTGCGGACCCGCGGTAAGGTTAAGGAAAAAGAGTTCTCCCTCCAAGAGAGAACAGTGCACCTCCGCTCAGTCTGAGCTGGTGAGGCAGATCTCCAGTTAGTTAGTTCCACCACCCAAAGGTGGTGGAGGGTCAAAAAATTTAACATAGCATGTTTATAGCTAGTTAGTGAGTCGACTGTTGCGCAACGCTTTCGGCTGCTCATGGCCTTCCTCAGGCGCAGTCGACAATGTGGGTGGCCTAGTATGGTTTACACCACTTGGGCCTGTGGCTCCAGCTGCTCCCTCCAGGATGCAGCGTTTAACGTCATGCCCAGGACGGAATTTCTCTCTTACTCATCTACTCTGTGCGCCTCTAGTATGGGATTTGCACAGTTTTCCATCCGTAAGTACTTGTGGTAAGTAGATCAATTAGTGTTTCCTATTTTACAGGTTTTTCCTTTTAGGGTTTCCGAATTGTGTCTTTAATGACTTTTTTCCTTTTAGGGTTCCAGGTAAGTATAGGTTGGTAAGTATTAATTCTCTAATTATAGGTTAATTTGGTGACTAATTATGTCTTTTCTTCCCATAGGTGTTCCAGAATTGATGTTTTTCAGGTAAGTGGTCTTCTTTTTCCTCCTTTGATCCTCTGATCTTCCTTCCTTCTTCCTTGGACTTCTACTCCACTCTTCTTCCTAGGTCTCATCCATCTTCGGCTCTTCTCTAGGCCTTCAAAAATTCACTTATATGTGCTAATAAATATATTGACTCTACTGAATTGTCAGTGGTCTTCCTTCATCTGCGCTAGAATGGCTCACTGTTGACGCCAGTGGTCTGCAGAGAATTTGGCGTGAGTGGCTCAGATAGATAGATGGACTAAGGTCAAAATGAGTTGGAAAGTAGGGTCTAGAATAGGAATAGGGTTAGAACAGGTCAGGGATTAAGAGAAATCACTCTCCCTCTACCCCCTCCTCTCCACCATCCCTTCCTTTTCCTCTTCCCCTTCCCCTTCTTCTTTCTCTTCCCTGGGCTGTCATTCCTGTTCTCACTAGGAGATCAGGTTCAGGCCCAGAGTCAAGATTAGGTTAGGGTTAGGGTTAGGTTAGGACAGGGCTAGGTTAGGATAGGGCATCCTTTTAAGGGTTAAGTTTAGACGCCCAATCAGGGCTTAGGTTTAGCGCATACCTCGAATGGGTTTAAGTTTAGGCATCCAATTATGGGTTAGGGTTAGGCGATACATCAAATTGGTTAAGTTTAGTGTTTAGGTTTTGGTTTGGGTGTCAATTAGGACTTAGCAGTCAGGATTTAGGGGCTAAAGAGCATGAGAGACCACATCCAACACACAACCCAGACTGCGGGACCCAAGTGGTAAGGTTATGAAAAAGAGTTCTCCCTAAGAGAGAACAGTGCACCTCCGCTTTCAGTCTGAGCTGGTGAGGCAGATCTCCAGTTGATTGGTTCCACCACCCAAAGGTGGTGGAGGGTCAAAAATTTAACATAGCATGTTTATAGCTGGGGTTAGTGAGTCGACTGTTGCGCAACGCTTTCGGGCCGCTCATGGCCTTCCTCAGGCGCAGTCGACAATGTGGGTGGCCTAGTATGGCTTGGCACCACTTGGGCTCAGGCCCAGCTGCTCCCTCCAGGATGCAGTTTAACGTCATGCCCAGGACGGAATTTCCTCTTACTCTTCATCCTACTCTGTGCGCCCTAGTATGGGATTTGCACAGTTTTCCATCCGTAAGTACTTGTGGTAAGTAGATCAATTAGTGTTTCCTATTTTACAGGTTTTTCCTTTTAGGGTTTCCTAATTGTGTCTTTAATGACTTTTTCTTCCTTTTTAGGGTTCCAGGTAAGTATAGGTTGGGTAAGTATTAATTTTCTAATTATAGGTTAATTTGGTGACTAATTATGTCTTTTTTCTTCCCATAGGTGTTCCAGAATTGATGTTTTTTCAGGTAAGGGTCTTTCCTCCTTTGATCCTCTGATCTTCCTTCCTTCTTCCTTGACTTCTACTCCACTCTTCTTCCTAGGTCTCATCCATCTTCGGCTCTTCTCTCTAGGCCTTCAAAAATTCACTTTATATGTGCTAATAAATATATTGACTCTACTGAATTGTCAGTGGTCTTCCTTCATCATGCGCTAGAATGGCTCACTGTTGACGCCAGTGGTCTGCAGGAATTTGGCGTGAGTGGCTCAGATAGATAGATGGACTAAGGTCAAATGAGTTGAAAGTAGGGTCTAGAATAGGGAATAGGGTTAGAACAGGGTCAGGATTAAGAGAAATCACTCCCTCCTCTACCCCTCCTTCCACCATCCCTTCCTTTCCTCTTCCTTCCCTTCTTCTTCCCTGGGCCGTCATTCCTGTTCTCACTAGGAGATCAGGTTCAGGCCCAGAGTCAAGATTAGGTTAGGGTTAGGGGTTAGGGTTAGGACAGGGCTAGGGTTAGGATAGGCATCCTCTTTAAGGGTTGCTTTAGACGTGCCAATCAGGGCTTAGGTTTAGCGCATACCCCGAATGGGTTAGTTTAGGCATCCAATTATGGGGTTAGGGTTAGGCGATACATCAAATTGGTTAAGTTTAGTGTTTAGGTTTTGGTTTGGGTGTCAATTAGGACTTAGCAGTCAGGGATTTAGCTAAAGAGCATGAGAGACCACATCCAACACACAACCCAGACTGCGGACCCGGCGGGTAAGGTTAAGGAAAAAGAGTTCTCTCCTAAGAGAGAACAGTGCACTCCTGCTTTCAGTCTGAGCTGGTGAGGCAGATCTCCAGTTATTGGGTTCCACCACCCAAAGGTGGTGGAGGGTCAAAAATTTAACATAGCATGTTTATAGCTAGTTAGTGAGTCGACTGTTGCGCAACGCTCGGGCCGCTCATGGCCTTCCTCAGGCGCAGTCGACAATGTGGGTGGCCTAGTATGGCTCATACACCACTTGGGCTCGCGTGCTCAGCTGCTCCCTCCAGGATGCAGTTTAACGTCATGCCCAGGACGGAATTTCCTCTTACCTTCATCTACTCTGTGCGCCCTAGTATGGGATTTGCACAGTTTTCCATCCGTAAGTACTTGTGGTAAGTAGATCAATTAGTGTTTCCTATTTTACAGGTTTTTCCCTTTAGTTTTCCAATTGTGTCTTTAATGACTTTTTCTTCCTTTTAGGGGTTCCAGGTAAGTATAGGTTGGGTAAGTATTAATTCTCTAATTATAGGTTAATTTGGTGACTAATTATGTCTTTTTCTTCCCATAGGTGTTCCAGAATTGATGTTTTTCAGGTAAGTGGTCTTTTCCTCCTTTGATCCTCTGATCTTCCTTCCTTCTTCCTTGACTTCTACTCCACCTTCTTCCTAGGTCTCATCCATCTTCGGCTCTTTCTCTAGGCCTTCAAAAATTCACTTATATGTGCTAATAAATATATTGACTCTACTGAATTGTCAGTGGTCTCCTTCATCTGGCGCTTAGAATGGCTCACTGTTGGACGCCAGTGGCCCGCAGGAATTTGGGCGTGAGTGGCTCAGATAGATAGATGGACTAAGGTCAAATGAGTTGAAAGTAGGGTTCAGAATAGGAATAGGGTTAGAACAGGGTCAGGGATTAAGAGAAATCACCTCCTCTACCCCCTCCTTCCACCATCCTTCCTTTCCTCTTTCCCTTCCCCTTCTTCTTCCCTCTTCCCTCATTCCTGTTCTCACTAGGAGATCAGGTTCAGGGCCCAGAGTCAAGATTAGGGTTAGGGTTAGGGTTAGGTTAGGACAGGGCTAGGGGTTAGGGATAGGCATCCTCTTTAAGGGTTAAGTTTAGACGCCAATCAGGGCTTAGGTTTAGGCGCACATACCCCCGAATGGGTTAAGTTTAGGCATCCAATTATGGGGTTAGGGTTAGCGACACATCAAATTGGTTAAGTTTAGTGTTTAGGTTTTGGGTTTGGGTGTCAATTAGGGACTTAGCAGTCAGGATTTAGGGGTTAAAGAGCATGAGAGACCACATCCAACACACAACCCAGACTGGCGGGACCCGGCGGGTAAGGTTAAGGAAAAAGAGTTCTCTCCTAAGAGAGAACAGTGCACTCTCCGCTTCAGTCTGAGCTGGTGAGGCAGATCTCCTGAAGATTTAAGTTCCACCACCCAAAGGTGGTGGAGGGTCAAAAAATTTAACATAGCATGTTTATAGCTAGTTAGTGAGTCGACTGTTGCGCAACGCCGGGGCCGCTCATGGCCTTCCTCAGGCGCAGTCGACAATGTGGGTGGCCTAGTATGGCTTGACACCACTTGGGCCTGTGCTCAGCTGCTCTCTCCAGGATGCAGTTTAACGCCATGCCCAGGACGGAATTCCTCTTACCTTTCATCTACTCTGTGCGCTCTAGTATGGGATTTGGTACAGTTTTCCATCCGTAAGTACTTGTGGTAAGTAGATCAATTAGTGTTTCCTATTTTACAGGTTTTTCCTTTTAGGGTTTCTGAATTGTGTCTTTAATGACTTTTTCTTCCTTTTAGGGGTTCCAGGTAAGTATAGGTTGGGTAAGTATTAATTTCTCTAATTATAGGTTAATTTGGTGACTAATTATGTCTTTTTCTTCCCATAGGTGTTCCAGAATTGATGTTTTTCAGGTAAGTGGTCTTCTTTCCTCCTTGATCCTCTGATCTTCCCTTCCTTCTTCCTTGGACTTCTACTCCACTCTTCTTCCTAGGGTCTCATCCATCTTCGGCTCTTCTCAGGGCTTCAAAAAATTCACTTATATGTGCTAATAAATATATTGACTCTACTGAATTGTCAGTGGTCTTCCTTCATCTATGCTTTTTAGGAATGGCTCACTGTTGACGCCAGTGGCCCGCAGGAATTTGGCGTGAGTGGCTCAGATAGATAGATGGACTCAAGGTCAAATGAGTTGAAAGTAGGGTCTAGAATAGGAATAGGGTTAGAACAGGGTCAGGGATTAAGAGAAATCACTCCCTCCTCTACCCCCTCCTTCCACCATCCCTTCCTTTCCTTCTTTTCCCTTCCCTTCTTCTTCCCTGGGCTGTCATTCCTGTTCTCACTAGGAGATCAGGTTCAGGCCCAGAGTCAAGATTAGGGTTAGGTTAGGGTTAGGGTTAGGGACAGGGCTAGGTTAGGATAGCATCCTCTTTAAGGGTTAAGTTTAGACGTGCGCTAATCAGGGCTTAGGTTTAGGCGCATACCCCGAATGGGTTAAGTTTAGGCATCCAATTATGGGTTAGGGTTAGGCGCATACATCAAATTGGTTAAGTTTAGTGTTTAGGTTTTGGTTTGGGTGTCAATTAGACTTAGCAGTCAGGGATTTAGGGGCTAAAGAGCATGAGAGACCACATCCAACACACAACCCAGACTGCGGGACCCGGCGGTAAGGTTATGAAAAAGAGTTCTCCCTAAGAGAGAACAGTGCACTCTCCGCTTTCAGTCTGAGCTGGTGAGGCAGATCTCCCAGTTGTTTAGTTCCACCACCCAAAGGTGGTGGAGGGTCAAAATTTAACATAGCATGTTTATAGCTAGTTAGTGAGTCGACTGTTGCGCAAACGCCGCCGCTCATGGCCTTCCTCAGGCGCAGTCGACAATGTGGGTGGCCTAGTATGGTTTACACCACTTGGGGTTCGGTGCTCAGCTGTTCCCTCCAGGATGCAGTTTAACGCCATGCCCAGACGGAATTTCTCTTACCTTCATCTACTCTGTGCGCCCTAGTATGGGATTTGCACAGTTTTCCATCCGTAAGTACTTGTGGTAAGTAGATCAATTAGTGTTTCCTATTTTACAGGTTTTTCCTTTTAGGGTTTCCAAATTGTGTCTTTAATGACTTTTTTCTTCCTTTAGGGTTCCAGGTAAGTATAGGTTGCAAGTACAATTTCTAATTATAGGTTAATTTGGTGACTAATTATGTCTTTTTCTTCCCATAGGTGTTCCAGAATTGATGTTTTTTCAGGTAAGTGGTCTTCTTTTCCTCCTTTGATCCTCTGATCTTCCCTTCCTCCTTCTTCCTGGACTTCTACTCCACTCTTCTTCCTAGGTCTCATCCATCTTCGGCTCTTCTCTAGGCCTTCAAAAATTCACTTATATGTGCTAATAAATATATTGACTCTACTGAATTGTCAGTGGTCTTCCTTCATCTGGCGCTAGAATGGCTCACTGTTGGACGCCAGTGTCTGCAGGAATTTGGGCGGAGGGCTCAGATAGATAGATGGACCAAGGTCAAATGAGTTGAAAGTAGGGTCTAGAATAGGAATAGGGTTAGAACAGGGTCAGGATTAAGAGAAATCACTCCCTCCTCTACCCCCTCCCTTCCACCATCCCTTCCTTCCCTCTTCCCTTCCCCTTCTTCTTCCCTGGCCGTCATTCCTGTTCTCACTAGAGATCAGGTCTCAGGCCCAGAGTCAAGATTAGGGGTTAGGGTTAGGGTTAGGTTAGGTTAGGGGGTTAGGTTGAGGGACAAAGGCCTCCTCCTAAAGGAGGAAGCCGTGCACGCCCGCCCACCACCCAGCGGAGTTCCCGTAACCCCTGTCCCTTTGTGGGGGGGTAATGGTTGACGGCGGCGGCCGTAACGGACCTCCGTCCACTCCATAATTATTAATGAGGTAAGTATGTATGTATTTATTGTATGATTGTGTTACCAGGTAAGTATGTATTTATTGAATGAGTGTGTTCCAGGTAAGTATGTGTTTATTGTTGTACCAGGTAAGTATGTTTATTGTTATTTATGGTATGATTGTTCAGGTAAGTATGTATTGATAGAATGTATGTATTTATTCAATAATGAAATGATATATTTATTTATTTATATTTATTATTATTTATTAGTTTATTTATTTATCAATAATGTATCTATTAATAAACAAATAAAAAACAAAAAACAATAATAAACAACTAAGGAAGGTGTGCTGAAAAGAAAACAACACGACGCTTCGCCTTTGAACAGGCCTTCTTCAGGTGTATGCACACTGTGGAATACTGATGTGCTCTCCTTGAGAGCTAGAGAACGAATGAGCCTCTGCTCCAAGCGCTTTTCTATTATAAGCGCTTTTTAACGCTTTTTTAATTAACGCTTTTGAACGGTTTTTTATTGAACGCTTTTTTAACGCTTTTTTAACGCTTTTTTTAGAAAATATGTTTTTAACACTTTTTTAACTTAAATTAATGTTCTCTTTTTATACTTATTAATTATTTTTAACTTTTTATTGCTTTTTTAATAGTTTTTATATTTTTTTGTACATTTTAACAGTTTTTAACTTTTTTTATAGATTTTTATTTTTATGTATTTTTAATTTTATTTTTTGTGAAAAGATAAGTTAAGATTAGAATAGAATAGTGGTTAGGGTTAGAGTTAAGAAAAGTGGTTAGGTTTAGGTAGGGAAGAACATGGTTAGGGTTAGGCCAGAAGAGCGGTTAGGGTTAGGTTTAGGATAGTGGTTAGGGTTAGGACTAGGAAAGCGTGTTAGGGTTAGGTTTAGGATAGAGAAGGGAAGTGGTTAGGTTTAGGACCAGGAAAGTGGTTAGGTTAGGTTTAGGAAAGTGGTTAGGTTAGGTTTAGAGAAGTGGAAAGTGGTTAGGTTTAGGAAAGAGAAGTGGTTAGGTTTAGGAAAGGGAGAAAAAGGTTAGGTTTAGGGCCAGAAAAGCGGATAGGATAGGTTTAGAGTAGGCCAGAAAAGCGGCTAAAATCTTTTTTTCTCCCACAGATTCCCAAAATAAAGGTAAGTAAAATTTTTAATCTTGTTTCAAATTTAATCCCAATGGTTCCCTTTGTTCCCAAAATAAAAATCCAAAACGTTCTCCTTTTCTTCCTTTCCCAAGTGGTCCAATTAGAATTCATTTCCAATCCAGCTATTTTTAAATTTGATAATCCGTGGCTCCAAAAAATGCCTGATTATTGGCATATGAACTTCCTTTCTATTTTTAATGTTTCCAATGTGTTGTGCTAATCGACACGCTTAGCTTGTTTTTAGTTTCCCCAATGTATTTTTATCACAGACAGCACATGAAATTAAATAAACACAATTAAATGAATTTAAATCAAATTCCCATGAATTCTGAATAATTGTTTTGTACTGTTTCTAATAAAAGTCAATTTTGTGAAATAATTATGTTGTTTTTGTGGTTTTTTCCAATTTAGAGCCGGTAATTTTGCACGAACAAGTTAATCTTGTAAATTCTCATTGCGCCTGTATGCTGAAATTGGTGCTTAATTTAGAATTTTTTCAGGTTTTAGAATTTTTTCAAAATTAGTTTTCCATGCCCGATTCAATTTTATACTGTGGATGAGAACGTAGTAATTAGAGGAATTTTTTGGCCAAATTTTTATCCTTTTTAACTTTTTTATTTGAAAATTTGAAAACAAAACTTAAGAAAGGTCCGTATATCCCCTTTTCGAAAGTGCCTTTGAATAATGTCCTCACGGCCTCCAAAAAGTCTTCCTGCCTGGTGCAGATTCTGTAAAATCTCAACAGTTGTGCCTTCACAATACCTTTAAAGGTATGTAGAGGATGGAAACTGCTTTTATGAAGTAGGGCATGAGTGTCTGTGGTTTTAAAGAAAACTTTAATGTCAAGCTCCCCTGTTTCCAAAAATTGTTGGCCTTTAAAAAATTGTGGTATCCAAAATTGAACAGACTTTCTGTTGATTTCCAATTTTAATTTTATAGATGGATCGTGTGTATTTAGAATGTTAAAAATTCTTGAAATTCCTCAAGGGACCCCGCCCAAATTCCCAAAATGTCGCTCTAAATATCTAAAATAACAAAATGGTTTAATTTTACATTTTAAAAAGCTTCTTTTCCCAATTGGCCATGAATAAATTCGCCAGAGGCTGGTGCAAACCTCTTTCCCATTGCTGTACCTTTTATTTGTAAATAAAATTCCTCGTTAAAAACAAAATCATTGTGTCAAATTTATTTTAGCAACCCAATAACTCCTCATCCGGGTCTATTTGGGTCTGGGTATTTCAAAAAAGCCTTTTAACACATTGATCCCTTCTAGAATTGGAATATTCAGATATAAATTGTCCACGCCCATCGAAAAAAAAGAATGAATTGTAATGGAATTTTTAATTTTTAATCAAATCAATGAAATAATAAGTGTCTTTACATACGAGGGTGTTTGATCGAAATGGGGTTCAGGTAGAAATCTATGAATTCAGTTGTACGGTAGGTTTCGGCCCCACAGTCCGACACAATCGGGTCTACCTGGTGGAATTTGGAATGGGACCGCCCATGTTTTTGGATCCTTGTGGATTTTTGGGAGGAGGTAGAACCTCCTCTCCCTAGGTTGGCCCGAGCCCCTAAATATTGTCTCTGTTTTTCATTAATGTATTTCTTTTTCTTTAAAGAATCAAGAATTTTTCCGAATTATGGGCACCGATCCAAATAAATAGGTTTTTCCAATTTTTGTAATAGATCGGATCATTTAATTGTCTCTCCACTTCCATAATGTATTGATCTCTGCTTAAAATAACAATGGCTGAGCCTTTATCTGCTGGTTTTATAACAATGCTTTTTAAACTTTTAAATCTCTCAAAATTTTAATCTCTTCCAATGAAATATTCGCATCCTCTTTTATGAATTTGTAACCTTTTTAAATATTTTTAAATCCTCATGAATTAAATTTTAATTGGGGCGGAGCTTTTCTAAAGGGGGTGTCCAAATCGAGGGGCCAACAAAGGGCGTTATTTTTTATTATTTGGGGCATTTCGACAATAAGAGGCCAATTTTATTTTTCTATGATAATGTTGCAAATCATATTCCAATTGTATTTTTTTGATTTTACCCAATGAAATTGTAGGATAAAGGATAAACCCTTGCTCAACAAATTATGTTGTGGCCTGAAAGTTTAAAATTTGGTGCCAGGACTACCACATCTTGAGCCACGAGGGGTTGCGGGTTATTAGCCCCCCCTATATCCAGACTTAGGGGCAGAAAAGTTTAAATACCCCATCCAATGTCGGAAAATGGCGCTTGCTGTCTCCGAGGTCCAATGGATATCATCCTCCGACGTGTGGAACTGGTCGTCAGGTAAGGCAGGAATGTAAGGAAGATTCCTCTTCAGGTAGGCATTGAGATCACACAAATTTTCTTTTTCTTCGGCCGGGAGATTAGCCGAATAATTCACTTGGGGAACCCAAATCTCCGCTAACGGGAACTTCTTTTTGATCGATCTCACTGCGCCCTGTACCGTTTTCATGGTAGTCTCCTTCAGTTTATTCCTCTGGTATTTATCCCAAAGGCGAGGACCACTTTCTCCACCACCAAATCCTCTGGTGGATTAGATTTTTCAATTAGGGCATGTGCGTGGCGAAAGTGGCTCCCCGGGTAACACTCTATTTGCAGGTCATGGTTGTGAAATTCTGGAAACTGAGACAAGTTTGAATCTCCCAAAATTAACCATTTTTTCTCCACCTCCAGCCTCCAATCTGTGAGCTTCCTCTGTGTGTTGTTATGGCGGCGGACAGAGAAGCGCTCTGGCTGCGGGGAAGAGGAACTGAAGGAGAAGTCAAAGGCCCCTTCTGGGATTGGCTCTACCTCTTTTCCTTTTTCAGAGGATGTATCTGATGAAAAGAGTGGCATGGAGGTCATCAGGGCCTGGCTTGCCTGAGCCACCATCTGTCTCGAGGTTCGAGGGGAAGGGGTATTAGCCCCTTCATCCTCAGCCGGTTCATCAGACAAAGCGGATTTTGTCTGGTGAATCTGGGCCTCCACTAGAATGGGAGATCATGCGACGATGGAGCAGGCGTGAGCCTTGCTCCTCAAGGTAAGTTGGGTTATTGATGACCCTTGGGACTTCCACAAGGTCATTTTGTTCCTCAGAGTCAGAAGTAAAATGCCAGGAGAAGGGGGGCTTGTTGAGAATGACTCCCACGGTCTTCCGTCCACCCCTTCTTCTCTGGTCTCTCGGGACTGCACTGGTCCCAGTTTTGGAAACCAGTCCGCATCTTGACCACTATCGGTCATTGTAGCTACCGGTGGACTTTTTCTGGGTAGGGGTTGCCCGAGTTCGAAAGGTCACGGCCCTGGACTGGGAAGGACCTGACCGAGCAATCCACCCTGACCGGTCTCGGGCCTCTACTGGTTCCACTGGCCCTCAAGCTGCAATCTTGCTGTGATGACAGCTTCCGCGTGGTCAATGACATCTTGATCAATCCTAGGTAGGTCACGCCTAACCCACCGGACCGCTACCTGGAAGGATCTTTTCCAATCATGAGTGAGCATTCCAGCGAGTTCCTCCAACCTTGGTCCAGGCTGGTCTCATAGTGCTCCTCAAGAATCAGGTAAGTGGTGTGTCCCCACTTTGGCATTACCCACGATGAAATCCATCGCCTTCTCCGCCGGGTAAGCTGGTTTGATCATCTCGCCAGAACATCCACCATTTTGGAAATCATCCTGGGTTCTGGCCTTCCGGTTTTGGAGACACGTTCTGAGGTGGTGAACCACCTTAATCACAGCTTTCAGCTTATGAATAAGCTGCTGCTGTGGACTCGCCGACCGCCTCAACACGTCCGGATTTGCAAACCAAGGGGCGCGCGCCCATTGGCCTGGTTTAGGTAAGTCTCACGGACCGTGGTCGGCATAGGATCGATTTCGGGACTGGGGTAACGAGTCGCCCTAACTGGGGAGGACCCGCCGGATAGGTTGAGGGACAAAGGGCCTCCTCCTAAAGGAGGAAGCCGGTGCACGCCCGCCCACCCAGCGGAGTTCCCGTAACCCCTGTCCCTTTGTGGGGGTTGGGCCGCTGACGGCGGCGGCCGTGAACGGACCTCCGTCCACCCATAATTATTAATGAGGTAAGTATGTATGTATTTATTGTATGATTGTGTTACCAGGTAAGTATGTATTTATTGAATGAGTGTGTTCCAGGTAAGTATGTGTTTATTGTTGTACCAGGTAAGTATGTTTATTGTTATTTATGGTATGATTGTTCAGGTAAGTATGTATTGATAGAATGTATGTATTTATTCAATAATGAAATGATATATTTATTTATTTATATTTATTATTATTTATTAGTTTATTTATTTATCAATAATGTATCTATTAATAAACAAATAAAAAAACAAAAACAATAATAAACAACTAAGGAAGGTGTGCTGAAAAGAAAACAAACGACGCGCTTCGCCTTTGAACAGGCCTTCTTCAGGTGTATGCACACTAAAATACTGATGTGCTCTCCTTGAGAGCTAGAGAACGAATGAGCCTCTGCTCCAAGCGCTTTTCTATTATAAGCGCTTTTAACGCTTTTTTTAATTAACGCTTTTGAACGGTTTTTTATTGAACGCTTTTTAACGCTTTTTAACGCTTTTTTTTAGAAAATATGTTTTTTAACACTTTTTAACTTAAATTAATGTTCTCTTTTTATACTTATTAATTATTTTAACTTTTTATTGCTTTTTTTAATAGTTTTTATATTTTTTGTACATTTTAACAGTTTTTAACTTTTTTTTATAGATTTTTATTTTTATGTATTTTTAATTTTTATTTTTGTGAAAAGATAAGTTAAGATTAGAATAGAATAGTGGTTAGGTTAGAGTTAAGAAAAGTGGTTAGGTTTAGGTAGGGAAGAACATGGTTAGGGTTAGGGCCAGAAGAGCGTGTTAGGTTAGGTTTAGGATAGTGGTTAGGTTAGGACCAGGAAAGCGGTTAGGTTAGGTTTAGGATAGAGAAGGAAGTGGTTAGGTTTAGGACCAGGAAAGTGGTTAGGGTTAGGTTTAGGAAAGTGGTTAGGTTAGGTTTAGAGAAGTGGAAAGTGGTTAGGTTTAGGAAAGAGAAGTGGTTAGGTTTAGGAAAGGGAGAAAAGGTTAGGTTTAGGGCCAGAAAAGTGGATAGGATAGGTTTAGAGTAGGCCAGAAAAGCGGCTAAAAGGGTTAGGTTAGGGTTAGGGTTAGGGTTAGGTAAGGGTAAGGGTTAGGGGGTTAGGGTTAGGTTAGGTTAGGGGTTAGGGTTAGGTTAGGTTAGGTTAGGTACAGGGTAATAACCACGATCGGGAATTTCCCGATCCTCTAAAATGTCCACATCTCCATGATGGAATGAGTTATAGATCTGAAATTTGGTACACGCGTGTATGAGGCGAGTACCTACCTGTGACGTGAATTACGTGATGATGTCACTTCCGGTTCCGGAGTTATACCGGAAATAGTCATATCTCGGGAACCGTAGGTCGAGAGACTCGGGATGGTACCAGTGTGTTCAGCATGGCCGAATTATGTCAGACGGATCAAGGTTCCAAGGTCGTAGGACTTACTGCTCTCGATATTTGCGTTTGAATTTCGCTATTCATTTCAATGGGAGATTCGTTGAGTGGCAAAAAAAAGTGTTTTTCCGAAAAATCACCTCCCAGAAAGTGGTTTGGAGCATGTTTCAGGCCATTTGGAGTTGTTAGGGTTAGGGTTAGGGTTGCGGAAGGGTTAGGGTTAGGTTAAGGAAAAAGAGTTCTCTCCTAAGAGAGAACAATGCACTCTCCGCTTAGGGTTAGGGTTAGGGTTAGGTTAAGGAAAAAGAGTTCTCTCCTAAGAGAGAACAATGCACTCTCCGCTTCAGTCTGAGGGTTAGGGTTAGGGTTAGGGTTAGGTTTGGGAAAAAAGAGTTACTCCCTAAGGAGTAACCTGTGCACTCTCTGCAACAGGGTGTGCTTTGGGTGGGCCCCCTAGCCCTTAGTTGTTCCACCACCCTAAGGTGGTGGGGGTTCAAAAAATTGCACTAAGCATAAAGCTATAGCGACAGACGGCTTACGCGCAACGTTTCGGCCTGTTGCTGGCCTTCCTCAGGCGCTGGCCGTCGGGAGACAACTGCCTGATATGGCATGTTGCTCTTCAGAGGCCCGTGCTCTGCTGCACCTCCCTCCCTTAAAAATTGTCCAAAAATTGTTTAGTTTAGAAGTTTTAGAATGTCCAATTAATTGTTTTTTCTCTAATTGTTTTTTCAGGTTGCAGTTTAACGTCGTGCCCAGGACGCAGGTAAGTAAAAATTTGTTATGAATGTTTAATTTAGAGTGACTATGTATATAATTTGTTAATTTGTACCTGTAATAGGCACCCACCGTCATCTACTACGTATTTTCCCTAATATGGGATTTCTCTACGTTTTTCCCTCAGGTGGGAAGACGGTCCTGTCATCCAGAGTGCTGGACCCCTAATATGGGGCCTCTTATGTCAACTCAGCCATCGAGGTAGGTCTTTTCCAATTGGTATTTGTTGTTCGAATGTTTTATTAATTGTTGTTCTTCTTTTTCCACAGGGGTTCCAATTAGGTAAGTATATAAGGTAAGTAATTTGTTTGTCCAATTGTCCTTTCTTCTTTTGCAGGTTTTCCAATCAGGTAAGTGGTTTAGGTAAGTAGGTCTTCTTCTTTTCTTTTTTCTTCTCTATCCTCTTCCCTTTCTCTTCCTTCATTTATAGTTCATTTGAGAGTTTAGCGATGTCTATTTTGCTGTCACCTGATAGACAGGCAGATTCCGTTGAATTCATTGTTGTCTACCGTCCCCCCGGTCCATATTCTTCTTTCTTAGATGAATTTTCAGAGTTTTTGTCTACTTTAGCATTGACTAAGGATAAGATCATAGTGATTGGAGGTTAGGGTTAGGGTTAGGGTTAGGGTTAGAGAAAGAAGGGTATTCTCCAACAGGAGACCCTGATGCACTCTCCGGCTGAGAGTGTGATCCGGGTAGGCCTTCAAGCCCTTAAGAAATCCACCACCCTAAGGTGGTGGGGTTTCAAAAATTATACAAATCTTGTATGAATTTGTAAAGATGGCGTTCGCGCAACGTTTCGGCCTGGTACGGCCTTCATCAGGCGCTGGCCATCTGACGGAGCTAACTGCCTGTATGGCTTTAGTTGCTCAGGAGCCGTGCTCTGTTTGCACCTCCCTTCCCAAATTTAGGATCTAATTTAAATGTTTTAATTTGTGCCAATAATTGCTTAATTTATATATTCCAATTTCTTTCAGGTTGCAGTTTAACGTCTTGCCCAGGACGGAGAGGTGAGTATCCAATTAGTGTCTAAAATTGTCTTCTTTATGAGTTAATGTCTTTCTTTTCCTCTCTCTTTAGGTGCCCAATTAAGGTAGGTAAGGTAAGTATCCTATTTTCCTCCTTCTTCTTTCTTTTCCTCTATCCTTTCCTTCTTCTCCCCGCCTTCTTCATCCTTTTACTGCTGTTCTTCCAGTGTCTTCCTTCTTCCTCCAGTCTTCCTTTCTCCTCTTCCGCTTCCCATCTTCTCTCTGTTCCACTGTCCCAACCGAATCCGCTTCCTGCCGCACTAATCCTTTCCTTCTTCTTTCTCAGGTTCTAGATCTAGTGCGTCATCCAATCTTCAGCAATTCGATGCCTCCCACCCCCCATCCCCATATAAGCGCTCGTAGGCGGTAAGTATAGTGGCTCAACTGGCATGATCCTTCAGCGGCCTTTCTTAAATTGGCTCAACCGGTATTATTCTTCGGCGGCTCTTTATCCCATAGGCTGAAAATTAACTAAAGACTGAAGAGCTTAAGACTAGGGTTAGAGATTGAATCCGGTTAGGGTTAGGGCCCAGGAGAGACTCAAGGCAAGTAACAGGGTTAGAGGTCCTAAATAGGTTACAGGATTTAGATACAGAAAGAACTAGGGTTAGGGTTAACCAAGGGGATAGAAACAGAGCAAGGGTTAGGTTTAGACGTTGGTAAGGGGTTATTGTTTAGGGTTTGGATAGGGTTAGGGCTAGATCCAAATTTTTAGTCCATCAAATTGGTTAGGTTTAGGTAGGGTCCTCGAATGGGTTAGGTTTAGTGTATGGGTTAAGGGTTAGGTGTAGATGTCCAAATAGGGGGTAAAAACAGGCAAAAGGGGCTCGGAGGGCTTGAAGGCCAAATCCCTTCACACACCCTCCGGGACCTGGCTGGGTAGGTTAGGGTTAGGGTTTCGGAAGTTGTTTCCCCTCCTATAGGGAGGGGAAGGAGCTCTGGCCCTCCCACCATAGCGGCTTCCGTCCCGCCGGGCCCCTCCAGAAAGAAGGGGGACGCTGTCCCCCTCGAGAGCTGCGCCGGACGGTTGTCCAACCGTCCGCCATTCCAGGTAAGTGGAAGGTAAGTATTTATTATATATTTATTTATTTATTTATTTATTAATTGTGTATGTATAATAATGTGTGCTAATCTATTTATTTATTTATTTATATATACTATTTGTTAATTTATGTATAATAATTATTTATTTATTTATTAATAAAACAAAAACAAAAACAAATAACAAAGAAGTGTGCCAACTAAAACAACGTTTCAACCCTCCTCCGGTCTTCCTCAGGTTTCTGTGGCACAAAATAACTATATGCAGCTGTTAATGAGAGGCGATGTTGCTCTGTCGAAAACTAAAATGGAAATGAGGCTTCTAGCTGCTCTTGTTTGAATTTAACAAAAAGCGATAAACGCGATTGCACTTTTTGCACTTTATAAATTAAATGAAAAATAAGTCAATCCCAATGGATTTTTAATATAATTGAACTTCATGAACTGTTTTTAAGTTTTTAATAGTTTTTAACATTTATAAATTTTTAACATTGTTTTTTAATAACGTTTTTAATTTTTTTATTTTTTTATTATTTTTATGTAGTTTTTATTGTTTTTAATAACTTTTTAAGTGTTATTAATAACTTTTTAAGTGTTTTTAATAACTTTTTAATGTTTTTATGAATTTTGTAAATGTTTTTTGATATATTTTTTTATTTTTTAATATTTTTTTTAGATTTTTTATGTTTTTTAACATACATATACACAGATTAAGGTTACAGATAATGTAAAGATTGCGGTTATGATTAGATTTTAATGGTAGTACTAAATTAGGTTTAGGTTTAGGCATCAGATTAGGATTATGATTAGGATTAGAAAAAGGGGGGCCAGATTAGGGTTAAATTTAGGAGTAGAATTTAAATTAGGGTTAGGTTTTTTTAGAGCCAAATTAGGGTTAGGTTTAGAGTTCAGATTAAGTTTAGGGTTAGAAAGTAGAGCCAGATTAGGGTTAAGTTTAGGGATGAAATTAGGTTTAGAGTTAGGGTTAGTATTGGGGCCAAATTAGGGTTAGGTTTAGGAATAGAATTATGGTTAGGTTTAGGTTTTAGAGTAAAGTTAGGGTTAAGTTTAGGTTTCAGATTAGGGCTATGGTTAGGATTAGAGATCAGGGCAAGATTAGGGTTAGGTTTAGGAATATAATTTAGGTTATTGTTAGGTTTAGGTTTTAAAGCCAAATTAGGGTTAGGGTTAGGGTTAGGGTTAGGGTTAGGGTTAGGGGTAATAACCACGATCGGGAAATTCCCGATCCTCTAAAATGTCGATATCTCCACGGTGGAATGAGTTATAGACTTGAAATTTTGTACACATGTGTATGAGGTGTGTACCTACGTGTGACGCGAGTTACGTGATGATGTCACTTCCGGTTCCGGAGTTATACCGGAAATAGCCATATCTCGGGAACCGTAGGTCGAGAGACTCGGGACGGCACCAGCGTGTTCAGCATGGCCGAATTATGTCAGACGGATCAAGGTTCCAAGGTCGTAGGACTTACCGTTCTCGCGATATTTGCGTTTGAATTTCGCTATTCATTTCAATGGGAGATTCGTTGAGTGGCAAAAAACAGCCAAGTGTTTTTCCGAAAAATCACCTCCCAGAAAGTGGTTTGGAGCACGTTTCAGGCCATTTGGAGTTGATACAACATGCCCTTTTAGGTAGTAACTTTTTTCACCTAGGTGGCGCTATAGTCACCAAAGTTGACGGACGGCTTCGGGAGGTTAGGGTTAGGGTTAGGTTAAGGGTTAGGGTTAGGTTAAGGGTTAGGGTTAGGGTTAGGGTTAGGTTAAGGAAAAAGGGTTAGGGTTAGGGTTAGGGTTAGGGTTAGGTTTTTGGAAAAAAGCCACGCCCCGAGCCAAGGATCGGGCGGTGCACGGGCCTGCCGTGGAGTGGGAAGGCATGTCCCGGTTCTGGATCCTGGTCTCAGTTTTTTTCCACCACCAAGGTGGTGGGGGTTCAAAAAATTGTCCTATCTTGACGCCTCAAGTGGATGTAGGTCGGCGCTGCCGCGACGCTTCGGGCTTTTTGTGCCCTTCTTCAGGCGAGTGGTCGACCTGAAGGACCAAGGATGTTTGTCCTTGGCCACTTTTTCTGGGCTCCGGGTCTTTCCTCTGCCCCATTCTTTTCTTCTCCTCCTTCTTCTTTTCTTCACTCTGGACTTTTTTTCTGACTTTCTTTCTGTCTTCAAATTTGTTTTTTCTTTTGACTGTAAATTTGTTTTCCTCCTTTTTCCAAATTGTGTGTATTATTGTTGATTTGACCCCACCGTCATCTACTGCAGTTGACTATTTGGTCATTTTTCTGCTTTTCCTCAGGTGGGAACACTCGCCTGCCGCCACCAGGTAAGTGCTTTTCAATTGAAATTGTTTCCTGTTATAATGTTTTTTCTTCTCTTCAGGCTCCAATTGGTGTTAGGGGTCAGGGTTAGGGTAGGGGGCTAGGCCAGGCCAGGCCAGGGCTAGGGTTAGGGTTAGGCCAGGGTTAGGCCAGGGTTAGGGGGTTAGGGCTAGGGGTTAGGCCAGGCCAGGCCAGGGCTAGGCCAGGCTAGGTTAGGGTTAGGCCAGGCCAGGGTTAGGGCTAGGGCTAGGCCAGGCCCAGGCCAGGCCAGGGCCAGGCTAGGGTTAGGCCAGGGGTTAGGCTAGGCCAGGGGTTAGGCTAGGGCCAGGCCAGGCTAGGCTAGGCTAGGGTTAGGGTTAGGCTAGGGGTTAGGCCAGGGTTAGGTTAGGTAGGTTAGGCAGGAGAGTTCTCTCCCAAGAGAGAACAGTGCACCTCCGCTTTCTTTCAGTCTGAGCTGGTGAGGCAGATCTCCAGTTAGTTGGGTTTCCACCACCCAAAGGTGGTGGAGGGTCAAAAACTTAACATAGCATGTTTATAGCTAGTTAGTGAGTCGACTGTTGCGCAACGTTTCGGCCGCTCATGGCCTTCCTCAGGCGCAGTCGACAATGTGGGTGGCCTAGTATGGCCTACACCACTTGGGCCCGCGCCCAGCTGCTCTCTCCAGGATGCAGTTTAACGTCATGCCCAGGACGTGAATTTCCTCTTACTCATCTACTCTGTGCGCCCTAGTATGGGATTTGCACAGTTTTCCATCCGTAAGTACTTGTGGTAAGTAGATCAATTAGTGTTTCCTATTTTACAGGTTTTTCCTTTTAGGGTTTCCGAATTGTGTCTTTAATGACTTTTTCTTCCTTTTTAGGGTTCCAGGTAAGTATAGGTTGCAAGTATTAATTCTCTAATTATAGGTTAATTTGGTGACTAATTATGTCTTTTTCTTCCCATAGGTGTTCCAGAATTGATGTTTTTCAGGTAAGTGGTCTCTTCCTCCCTTTGATCCTGATCTTCCCTTCCTTCTTCCTTGACTTCTACTCCACTCTTCTTCCCAGTCCTTAATCTCATCTTCG
>WFAA01000051.1:0-24776 GCA_009823395.1 Thamnaconus septentrionalis | reverse complement strand
TTAGTTTTAGGGTTAGATAGGGTTAGGGCTAAACCAATTAAAATCCAAATTAGTGGTTAAGTTTAGCGGATAGAACGAATGCTGTTGCTTGTGCAATAGGGTCGAATTGGTTGTTGCTAGAATAGGGTAAGGGCTAGATGTCCAACTCAGGGATCTACGGGCAGGCTGGCCAGGCCGTAGGGCTGGGCCAGGTCCCATCCTCCACTCCCCCTTGACCCGGCAAGGATAGGTTAGAAAGTTCTCCAGATAAGGGAGAGAACGGCAAGAAGTTAGGGTTAGGTTAGGTTAGTTAGTTAGGGTTAGGTTAGGGTTAGAAGTTGGGTTAGGGTTAGGTTAGGTTAGAGGAAAAAGATTCTTCCTAAGGAGAATCGATGCGCACCCCACTTCAGAAAGGGCTGATGAGGACAGATCTCTGTTTGGGGTTCCACCACCCAAAGGTGGTGGAGGTTCAAAAATTTAAACATAGCTGTTCATTAGCTAGTTTTAGAGTCGGACCTGTTGCGCAAACGCTTCGGCCTTTATGCCCTTCATCAGGCGCTGGGCCGACAGAGTGGTAGCCTGATATGGCTCACTCCACTTGGGCTGTGCCCAGCTGCCCTCCAGGGTGCAGTTTAACGCCATGCCCAGGACGGAATAGACTCACCTTTCATCTACTCTGCACACCCTAGTATGGGATTTGTGCAGTTTTCATCCGTGAGTACTTAACAAGGTAAGTATGCCAATTAAATTTCCATTTTTATAGGTTTTCTTCCATTTAGGGTTTCCCGAATTGTGTCTGTAATGACTTTTTCTTCCTTTAGGGTTCCAGGTAAGTATTAGTTGGGTAAGTATTTAATTTCAATTATAGGTTAAATTTAGTGACCAATTATGTCTTTTTCTTCCCATAGGTGTTCCAGATGATTGATGTTCTTTCAGGTAAGTGCTCTTTTCCTCCTTTTGATCCTCTGATCTTCCTATCTTCTTCTTTTGAACTTCTACTCCACTCCTTCTTCTTCAGTCCCATCTATCTTCGGCCTTTCTCTAGGCCTTGAAAAATTCACTTAAATGTGCTAATAAAAATATGGACTCAACTGATTTGTCAGCGGTCTCCTTCATCTGCGCTTAATATGGCACACTGTTCGACCTCAGTGGCCCGTGAGGAACTTGGGCGGAGTGGCTCAGATAGCATAGATGGACGGTCAAATGGGTTGACGAGGGTCAAGAATTGAGTAAGGGTTAGAACAGGGTCAGGATTTAAGAGAGGTCACTCCTCCTCTACCCTCCTTTCCACCATCCCTTCCTTCCCTCTTCCCCCTTCCCCATCATTTCTTCCTGGGCTGGGCCATTCCTGTTCTCACTAGAGATCAGGTTCAGGCCCAGAGTCAAGATCAGGTTTATCGGTTTATCGAGGTTAGTTAGGAACGGGCTAGGGGTTAGGATAGGCATCCTCTTTAAGGGTTAAGTTTAGATGTGCCAATTAGGGCTTAAATTTAGGCGCATACCACAAAGGGGTTAGGTTTAGGTGTCCAATCAGGGGTTGCTTAGGCGCATACATCAATCAGGTTAGGTTTAGTGTTTGGTATTTGGTAAGGTGTCTTTTAGGACTTAGCAGTCCGGGACGAGGGGCCAATAAGCACGAGAGACCACATTCCACACAACCCAGACTGCGGGGTCCAGCGGTAAGGTTAGAGGAAAAAGATTCTCTCCCGGCGGAGAGAATCGATGCACTCCCACTTCAGAAAGGGGCTGATGAGGACAGATCTCTGTTTGGGTTCCACCACCCAAAGGTGGTGGAGGTTCAAAAATTTAAACATAGCTGTTCATTAGCTTGTTTTAGTGAGTCGACTGTTGCGCAACGCTTCGGCCTTTATGCCCTTCATCAGGCGCGGTCGACAGAGTGGGTAGCCTGATATGGCTTACTCCACTTGGGCCTGTGGCCCAGCTGCTCCCTCCAGGGTGCAGTTTAACGCCATGCCCAGGACGGAATAGACTCTCACCTTTCATCTACTCTGCACACCCTAGTATGGGATTTGTGCAGTTTTCCATCCGTGAGTACTTAACAAGGTAAGTATGCCAATTAAATTTCCATTTTATAGGTTTTCTTCCATTTAGGGTTTTTAATTGTGTCTGTAATGACTTTTTCTTCCTTTAGGGTTCCAGGTAAGTATTAGTTGGGTAAGTATTTAATTTCTAATTATAGGTTAAATTTAGTGACTAATTATGTCTTTTTCTTCCCATAGGTGTTCCAGATGATTGATGTTCTTTCAGGTAAGTGCCTTTCTTTCCTCCTTTTGATCCTCTGATCTTCCTATCTTTCTTCTTTGAACTTCTACCCACTCCTTCTTCTTCAGTCCCATCTATCTTCGGCTCTTCTCTAGGCCTTGAAAAATTCACTTAAATGTGCTAATAAAATATGGACTCAACTGATTTGTCAGCGGTCTTCCTTCATCTGGCGCTAATATGGCACACTGTTCGACCTCAGTGGCCCGCAGGAACTTGGGCGGAGTGGCTCAGATAGCATAGATGGACGAAGTCAAATGGGTTGGACGTAGGGTCAAGAATTGAGTAAGGGTTAGAACAGGGTCAGGGATTTAAGAGAGTCACTCCTC
Organism: Thamnaconus septentrionalis; assembly: GCA_009823395.1. Taxonomy (NCBI): domain Eukaryota; kingdom Metazoa; phylum Chordata; class Actinopteri; order Tetraodontiformes; family Monacanthidae; genus Thamnaconus; species Thamnaconus septentrionalis. The sequence goes on along the minus strand of WFAA01000051.1, from coordinate 22,188 downwards.
CTCTACCCCCTCCTTTCCACCATCCCTTCCTTCCTCTTCCCCTTCCCCCATCATTTTCCCTGGCCGTCCATTCCTGTTCTCACTAGGAGATCAGGTTCAGGCCCAGAGTCAAGATCAGGGTTTATCGGTTTATCGAGGTTAGGGTTAGGAACGGGGCTAGGGGTTAGGATAGGCATCCTCTTTAAGGGTTAAGTTTAGATGTGCCAATTAGGGCTTAAATTTAGGCGTATACCACAAAGGGTTAGGTTTAGGTGTCCAATCAGGGTTAAGTTTAGCGCATACATCAACCAGGTTTAGGTTTAGTGTTTGGTATTTGCAGGGTGTTCTTTTAGGACTTAGCAGTCCGGGACGAGGGGGCTAATAAGCACGAGAGACCATATCTAACACAACCCAGACTGCGGGGCCCGGCGGTAAGGTTAGAGGAAAGATTCTCTCCCGAAGGAGAGAATCGATGCACCCCCACTTCAGAAAGGGCTGATGAGGACAGATCTCTCTGTTTGGGTTCCACCACCCAAAGGTGGTGGAGGTTCAAAAATTTAAACATAGCTGTTCATTAGCTAGTTTTAGTGAGTCGACTGCTGCAAACGCCGGGCCTTTTATGCCTCTTCATCAGGCGCGGTCGACAGAGTGGGTAGCCTGATATGGCCTACTCCACTTGGGCCCGTGCCCAGCTGCTCCTCCAGGGTGCAGCGCTAACGTCATGCCCAGGACGGAATAGACTCTCACCTTCATCTACTCTGCACACCCTAGTATGGGATTTGTGCAGTTTTCATCCGTGAGTACTTAACAAGGTAAGTATGCCAATTAAATTTCCATTTTTATAGGTTTTCTTCCATTTAGGGTTTCCTAATTGTGTCTGTAATGACTTTTCTTCCTTTTAGGGGTTCCAGGTAAGTATTAGTTGGGTAAGTATTTAATTTCTAATTATAGGTTAAATTTAGTGACTAATTATGTCTTTTTCTTCCCATAGGTGTTCCAGATGATTGATGTTCTTTCAGGTAAGTGCTCTTCTTTCCTCCTTTGATCCTCTGATCTTCCTATCTTTCTTCTTTGAACTTCTACTCCACTCCTTCTTCTTCAGTCCCATCTATCTTCGGCTCTTCTCTAGGCCTTGAAAAATTCACTTAAATGTGCTAATAAAAAATATGGACTCAACTGATTTGTCAGCGGTCTTCCTTCATCTGCGCTTAATATGGCACACTGTTCGACCCTCAGTGGCCCGCAGGAACTTGGGCGGAGTGGCCTGATAGTATAGATGGACGTGTCAAATGGGCTGGACGAGGGTCAAGAATTGAGTAAGGGTTAAACAGGGTCAGGGATTTAAGAGAGGTCACTCCTCCTCTACCCCCTCCTTTCCACCATCCCTTCCTTCCTCTCTTCCCTTCCCCCCATCACTCTTCCCTGGGCCATTCCTGTTCCTCACTAGGAGATCAGGTTCAGGCCCAGAGTCAAGATCAGGGTTTATCGGTTTATCGAGGTTAGGTTAGGGAACGGGCTAGGGTTAGGATAGGCATCCTCTTTATGGGTTAAGTTTAGATGTGCCAATTAGGGCTTAAATTTAGGCGATACCACAAAGGGTTAGGTTTAGTGTCCAATCAGGGGTTAAGTTTAGCGCATACATCAATCAGGTTAGGTTTAGTGTTTGGCATTTGGGCAGGGTGTCTTTAGGACTTAGCAGTCCGGGGACGAGGGGGCCATCAAGCACGAGAGACCACATTCCACACAACCCAGACTGCGGGGCCCGCGGGTAAGGTTAGAGGAAAAAAAAGATTCTCCCAAGGAGAGAATCGATGCACTTTCCACTTCAGAAAGGGCTGATGAGGACAGATCTCTCGTTTGGGTTCCACCACCCAAAGGTGGTGGAGGTTCAAAAATTTAAACATAGCTGTTCATTAGTTGTTTTAGTGAGTCGACCGCTATGCAACGCCGGGCCTTTTATGCCTTCATCAGGCGCTGGTTTGACAGAGTGGGTAGCCTGATATGGCCTTACTCCACTCTGGGCCCGTGCCCAGGGTTAGGGTTAGGCTTAGGGTTAGGGTTAGGGTTAGGGCCTAGGGTTTAGGGGTTAGGGTTAGGTTAGGTTAGGGTTAGGGTTAGGTTAGGGTTAGGTACAACCACGATCGGGAATTTCCCGATCCTCTAAAATGTCCACATCTCCATGATGGAATGAGTTATAGATCTGAAATTTGGTACACGCGTGTATGAGGCGAGTACCTACCTGTGACGTGAATTACGTGATGATGTCACCTGGTTCCGGAGTTATACCGGAAATAGTCATCTCGGGAACCGTAGGTCGTAGAGACTCGGGATGGTACCAGTGTGTTCAGTATGGCCGAATTATGTCAGACGGATCAAGGTTCCAAGGTCGTAGGACTTACCGCTCTCATAGATATTTGCGTTTGAATTGCTGCTATTCATTTCAATGGGAGATTCGTTGAGTGGCAAAAAAGTGTTTTTCCGAAAAATAGGGTTAGGGTTAGGTAAAGGAAAAAGTTAGGGTTAGGGTTAGGGGTTAGGTAGGGTTAGGGTTAGGTAGGGTTAGGGTTAGGGGTTAGGGTTAGGGAAAAAGGTTTCTCTCAAAGAGAGAAACTCTGCACTCTCCTTCGGAGAGGGCACATGGGCAGATCCCAAGATTGAAACCACCACCAAGGTGGTGGGGGGTTCAAAAAATTGACTTGAAGTTAGGGTTAGGGTTAGGGTTAGTGTTAGAAGTTAGGGTTAGGGTTAGATTTTGAAAGGGTCCCAGAATCTTCTTCGGGGAACGGTGAGGCACGAGCCATCGCAAGAACCCGTGTACTCGACCTAAAAGGGCGCTGGTTTCGCCTCAGAGAATGAAGAATGGCGATGATCGAATGATTGTTTTCGCCGTGAAAAGTTTTCTTCGTCAAAAATCGTCATATTTGTGACAAAAAAATTATATAAATAGCTTCGGTAAAAGATTGTTTACCGGAAAAGAGTGATGGCAGAGTCAAAAGTAAGTTAGAACAACTTTTAATCGAAAAGTATTCATGTGTGGCAGTTAAAAGCCTCAAAAACAACTCTCAAAACGGTGCTCAACTGTGTTGAACATGTTGCCTATGCGACGTTTCCTCGATACAAAAACAGATCTTCATCAGGCATAAATGGCAAAGTGAAAAGCAAAACAGTTTTGGAGCAGGAGAGCTTTACCAGGTAGGTGCTACTTCAATGGCGTGTGTGGCCAGAATGAGTGGAAAATTTTTTCGCGCTGTTGTCAACATGCTAAGGATGATGGGTAATGGAGCTGTGAGGCTAATGCCTTATATGGAAACCTCAGCCAGGCCGGTGGGGTGTGATTGCCCCTCTACTGGACCTGTTCTGCATGGCTGAGGTTTGATGAAAACAATATAAAGACTCTCTCATGCACCAAAAAGGTAATAAACATCACACTGGATCACAGCAAACGAAATATTAATTAAGATAAAATAGTAAGTGTAATATAATTGTTGTTGTGGCTCCTCGATTCCAAAAGATAAAGGTAATAATTAAATTCAAGGGAGATTATATTCAAAAAGAAAGTTAAGATTAGGCAAATAAGTCAGTGTTTAATTCAAATAGAAAATTAATTAAATAAATATTAAAGGACTGGTTCCGCTTAGGCTAGCCCATCGAATGGGTTCTGATTAGGATTAGGTTGTGTTTTCTAGAAATTAAATAATTTGTTTAGGCAAGCCCACCGAATGGGTTCTGGGTTAGGATTAGGGCTGTGTTTTCATAGGGGTTAGGTTAGGGGAAGGCTAGGCTTAGGGTAGGGTTAGGTTAGGGCTAGAAGGTTAGAAGAAGGTCAGGGTCAGGGTCAGGGTTAGGGCTTAGGCTTAGTTAGGGGTTAGGGTTAGGGTTAGGGTTAGTTAGAGAAAAAGGGTATTCTCCAACTGGAGACCCTGGTGCACCTCCGCTGAGAATGTGATCCGGGTAGGCCTTCAAGCCCTTATAGTCCACCACCCTAAGGTGGTGGGGTTTCAAAAAATTATACATATCTTGTATAGATAGTAAAGATGGCGCTTCGCGCAACGCCGGCCTCTTATGGCCTTCCCTCAGGCGCTGGCCATCTGATGGAGCCAACTGCCTGTATGGCTTTAGTTGCTCAAGGAGCCGTGCCTGTTTGCACCTCCTTCCCAAATTTAGAGTCTAATTAAATGTTTTAACTTGTGCCAATAATTGCTTAATTTATATTTTCTAATTTCTTTCAGGTTGCAGTTTAACGCCTTGCCCAGGACGGAGAGGTGAGTATATCCAATTAGTGTTTTAAATTGTCTTCTTTATGAGTTAATTTCTTTCTTTCCTCTTTTTTAGGTGCCCAATTATGTAGGTAAGGTAAGTATCCTATTTTCCTCCTTTTTCTTCTTTCTTTTCCTCTATCCTTTCCTTCTTCTCCTCTTTTCTTGTCCCCTGCTTCTTCATCCTTTACTGCTGTTCTTCCAGTGCTTCTTCCTTCTTCCTCCAGTCTTCCTTTTTCCTCTCCGCTTCCCATCTTCTCCCCACTCTGTCTCCACCGAATCCACTTCCCTGCCACACTAATCCTTTCCCTTCTTCTTTCTCAGGTTCCAGATCTAGTGCATCATCCAATCTTCAGCAACCTCAAGCCTCCCACCCCCATCCCCATATAAGCGCCTTCTCAAGGTAAGCAATATTGGCTCAACTGGCATGTCTCATCAGCGGCCTCTCAAAAATTAGCTCAACCGGTATTTATCTTCAAGCGGCTCCCTATAGGCTGAATAGATTAACTAAAAAGATTGAAGAGCTTAAGACTAGGTTAGAGATTGAATCTGGTTAGGTCAGGCCCAGGACAAACTCAAGGTATTGACAAGGTTAGAGGTCCTAAACGGGTTACAGGAATTAGATCCAGAATAGAAGGGTTAGGGTTAAAACAAGGGATAGATACAGAGCTAGGGTTAGGTTTAGACGTTGTTAAAGGGTTATGGTTAGGTTTAGGGTTAGGATAGGGTTAGGCTAGATCCAAATTTATCATCCATCTAATTGGTTAGGTTTAGGTAGGGTCCTCGAATGGGTTAGGGTTTAGTGTATGGGTTAAGGGTTAGGTTAGGGTTAGGGTTAGGGTTAGGTTAGGTTAAGGAATAAAGGGTTACCCCAGGGATAGGGTTAGGTTAGGTTAGGGTTAGGGTTAGGTTAGGGTTAGTACAGGGTAATAACCACGATCGGGAAATTCCCGATCCTCTAAAATGTCGATATCTCCACGGTGGAATGAGTTATAGACTTGAAATTTTGTACACATGTGTATGAGGCGTGTACCTACCTGTGACGTGAGTTACGTGATGATGTCACTTCCGGTTCCGGAGTTATACCGGAAATAGCCATATCTCGGAACCGTAGGTCGTAGAGACTCGGGACAGCACCAGCGTGTTCAGCATGGCCGAATTATGTCAGACGGATCAAGGTTCCAAGGTCGTAGGACTCACTGTTCGCGATATTTGCGTTTGAATTTCGCCATTCATTTCAATGGCAGATTCATGGAGTGGCAAAAACAGCCAAGTGTTTTTCCGAAAATCACCTCCCAGAAAGTGGTTTGAGTAGCACGTTTCAGGCCATTTGGAGTTGATACAACATGCCCTTTTAGGTAGTAACGTTTTTCACCTAGGTGGCGCTTATAGTCACCAAAGTTGATTTGACGGCTTTGGAGGTCAGTCCGACCCCAGATGTACAAGAATCACGTGTCAATTATGTTCGTGAGCCAAAGATATGAACTTAAAACCTATGTCATTTATTGATTTTGAATTTGAATAAACATCAGTTCATATTTCCAAAACAATACAAAACATCCAGCCAAAAAGTATTCATTAGTGTTGGGGCATGCATGTAGATTGCATTTAGTCAAAAAAAAAACACACTATGTTTTCCTAGACCCTTTGATGCCCCATGGGTTAATATGACAAATTTGCATAAAGTTTGGGTTAGGGTTAGGGTTTTGTTGTGGGTGCCAAGGGTTAGGATTGGGGTTGGGGTTCCGCAACCCCCGCGAGGGGAAACCGGAAGAGGCACGAGCCATCCTCCGCCGTGATTCCCTCGCTGTCGGCCCTCGGGGATCGTGGTCCTCCCGGTCGGTCCTCATTCGGTGCTCCGTGTGATGAGGAGTAGTGAGGATCCAGGGGAGTGAAAGAAGGAATTCTTTGCAGAGTCAAGTGTTGAAAAACTTTTTTATTTATTTAATTTAAAACAATTTAGGAACGCCAAGAAATTATATGAAAGTGTTCAAAAGCCCATCGCGACGCTTCAAAAAGTCATTCTTCTTCAGGCGGGGCAGAAAAGAAGTGCATAGTCTGCGTGGAGGTAGAGCGTCTGATGTGAGTGAGGTGCAAACAGAATATAATGGGTCTGAAGGACCGCCTGAGATGTCACGTGACTTCATTGTTTACAACACTCTTTAAAGGTGAGGAGCTCTGCAAGAATAATACAATGGTGCCTCTATAGGAAATTGAAGCACACAACAAGGAGGTGATGAAAGCAAAAACAAGTATCAGGAAATCAAGAAAGGAGTATACAGCATGTGGAACTATTTACAAAGATCGTTTTTTTTTCTTTTGTTACAGTTAAATGGTAATGGTGGCAGTAAAATTTTAATACAAGACAGAGGAAAACGTAATTTAGTGATTTGAGTGGCAGACATATGGTTGAAAAGGGAAAATAATTAAAAGAAAAGTAATAAAAAATAAAATCAATAAATAAATAAAATAAAAATAAAGGAGAAAGAAAATAAACCAAGAAAAACAAGGAAAAGTACAATGAGTGTCTGAGTTAAATTTAAGTGTAATAAAGGAGTTAAATTTAGAATAAGGCCAAAATTAGGTTAAAAAATTAAATATAATCAAGTAGTGATAGTAAAAAATTAAAATAAGAATCTAGAGTTAGGTTTAGGCGTGGGGAATCTAATGGTTAGGCTTTAGAGAAAGGTTAAGGTTAGGTTAGGGGTTAGGGTTAGGGTAGGGTTAGGGGTTAGGTTAGGTTTAGGAAAAAGGAGTTTTCTCCAAAGAGAAAACCCGTGCACACTCTGCAACAGGGTGTGTTCCAGGTGGGCTCCCCAGCCCTCGAGTTCTTCCACCACCCTAAGGTGGGTTAGGGTTAGGTTAGGGTTAGGGTTAAGTTAGGGTTAGGGGTTAGGAAAAAAAGGTTCTCCTAAGAGAAACCTAAGCACCTCCGGCTGAGAGTGTGCTCAGGTGGGCCCCCAAGCCCTGAGTTTTTCCACCACCCTAAGGTGGTGGGGGTTCAAAATTACACATCTCGTGGTTTAGATGCGAAGACGGCTTACGCGCTGACGCTTCGGGTCATAGAAGTGACCTTCTTCAGGCGCTGACCGCCTTGGGAGCTTGACTGCCTGTTATGGCTTTAGTCGCTCAAAATTGGCCCGCAATGCTGCACCTCCTCCCTTTTCAAAAAATTGACTGGTGTTTCTAATCTTTTTTTCAGGTTGCAGTTTAACGTCATGCCCAGGACGGTGAGGTAAGTAATCCAATTAATAATTTGGTGTCTTTTAATGACTTAATTAATTTCTTTTTCTTTCCAGGGTTCCTGGTCCAGGTGAGTAAAGGTAAGTCCTTTTTCTTCCTTTCTCCTTCCTTCTCCTCATCCTTTTCTTCCTCCTTTCTTCTTCCCCGCCTTCTTACTCCCTCTTGTTCTTTGTTCTTCCTTTCTTCTAGTCTTTCTTCCGCCGACCGATCCTCTGTCTCTTCCCGAATCCTTTGTCCTTAGCCGCCTAATCTTTGTCCTTCTTCTTTCCAGGTTCTTCTCATGGCTTCAATCAACTTTTTGCCTTTTTCATACCATGTTGTGCGCTAATATGCGATAATAATAAATTGGCTCTACTGGATCCTTGTCTTCAGTGGCCTTCTTGAAATGAGCTCTCCCGGTATTTTTCTTCGGTGGCTATCAAATATGGGATAATGGCAGAACAGATGGCATTAAAAAGATGACGAGCTTAGATTAGGCTCCGAATCCAAAAATGGCCTCAAATCGGGAACTAAGAGGTAAGAGTACAGGGTGGGACGGGAATTAGCTAGGGTTACAATAGTGGATAGAAACAAACAGGGTTAGGTTTAGGCGCTGATAAGGGTTAGGTTCTGTTTAGGGTTAGGATAGGGTTGGGTGTAAATCCAAATTAAAGGGGTTAAATTTAGGTGTCCATCAAATTGGTTAAGTTTAGGCGGGAATCCAAATTGGTTAGGTTTAGGTGTGTCCTTAGAATTGGTTAGGTTTAGTGTTATGGGTTAGGGTAGGTGTACAAACCGATAGGAATAACAACATGCAAAAAGGGGGCCCAAAGGGCTAGGGGACCACATCCCATCACAACACCCTCCGGGACCTGGCTGGGTAGGTTTAGGAAAAAAAGGTTCTCCTAAGAGAAACCCAAGCACCTCCTGGCTGAGAGTGTGCCTGTGGTGGCCCCCAAGCCCTTGAGTTTTCCACCACCCTAAGGTGGTGGGGTTCAAAAATTACACATCTCGTAGTTTAGGATGCGAAGACGGTTTACGCTGACGCTTCGGTCATAGAAGTGACCTTCTTCAGGCGCTGACCGCCTTGGGAGCTTGACTGCCTGTTATGGCTTTAGTCATTAAAATTGGCCCGCGTAATGCTGCACCCTCCCTCCCTTTTCAAAAAAATTGACTGGTGTTTCTAATCTTTTTTCAGGTTGCAGTTTAACGTCATGCCCAGGACGGTGAGGTAAGTAATCCAATTAATAATTTGGTGTCTTTTAATGACTTAATTAATTTCTTTTCTTTCTTTCCAGGGTTCCCGGTCCAGGTGAGTAAAGGTAAGTCCTCTTTTCTTCCTTTCTCCTTCCTTCTCCTCTATCCTTTCTTTCCTCCTTTCTTCTTCCCCTGCCTTCTTACCTCTTGTTCTTGTTCTTCCTTTCTTCTAGTCTTTTCTCCGTCGACCGATCCTCTGTCTCTTCCGAATCTTTGTCCTTAGCCGCCTAATCTTTGTCCTTCTTCTTTTCCAGGTTCTTCTCATGGCTTCAATCAACTTTTTCGCCTTTTTCATACCATGTTGTGCGCCAATATGCGATAATAATAAATTGGCTCTACTGGATCCTTGTCTTCAGTGGCCTTCTTGAAATGAGCTCTCCCGGTATTTTTCTTCGTGGCTATCAAATATGGGATAATGGCAGAACAGATGGCATTAAAAAGATGACGAGCTTAGATTAGGCTCCTAATCCAAAAATGGCCTCAAATCGAACTAAGAGGTAAGAGTACAGGGTGGACGGAATTAGCTAGGTTACAATAGTGGATAGAAACAAACAGGGGTTAGGTTTAGGCGTTGATAAGGGGTTAGGTTCTGTTTAGGTTAGGATAGGTTGGGTGTAAATCCAAATTAAAGGGGTTAAATTTAGGTGTCCATCAAATTGGTTAAGTTTAGGCGGAACCCAAATTGGTTAGGTTTAGGTGTGTCCCAGAATTGGTTAGGTTTAGTGTTATGGGTTAGGTAGGTGTGGTACAAACCGATAGGGAATAACAACATGCAAAAAGGCCTCAAAGGGCTAGGGGGGACCACATCCCATCACAACACCTCCGGGACCTGGCTGGGTAGGTTTAGGAAAAAGGTTCTCCTAAGAGAAACCTAAGCACCTCCGGCTGAGAGTGTGCCTCAGGGTGGGCCCCTAAGCCCTTGTTTTCCACCACCCTAAGGTGGTGGGGGTTCAAAAAATTTACACATCTCGTGGTTTAGATGCGAAGACGGTTTACGCTACGACGCTTCGGTCATAGAAGTGACCTTTCAGGCGCTGACTGCCTTGGGAGCTTGACTGCCTGTTATGGCTTTAGTCGCCAAAAATTGGCCTGCAATGCTGCACCTCCTCCTTTTCAAAAAATTGACTGGTGTTTCTAATCTTTTTTTCAGGTTGCAGTTTAACGTCATGCCCAGGACGGTGAGGTAAGTAATCCAATTAATAATTTGGTGTCTTTTAATGACTTAATTAATTTCTTTTCTTTCTTTCCAGGGTTCCCGGTCCAGGTGAGTAAAGGTAAGTCCTCTTTTCTTCCTTTCTCCTTCCTTCTCCTCTATCCTTTTCTTCCTCCTTTCTTCTTCCCTGCCTTCTTACTCCCTCTTGTTCTTTTTGTTCTTCCTTTCTTCTAGTCTTTTCTTCCGTCGACCGATCCTCTGTCTCTTCCGAACCTTTGTCCTTAGCCGCCTAATCTTTGTCCTTCTTCTTTTCCAGGTTCTTCTCATGGCTTCAATCAACTTTTGGCCTTTTCATACCATGTTGTGCGCTAATATGCGATAATAATAAATTGGCTCTACTGGATCCTTGTCTTCAGTGGCCTTCTGAAATGAGCTCTCCCGGTATTTTTCTTCGGTGGCTATCAAATATGGGATAATGGCAGAACAGATGGCATTAAAAGATGACGAGCTTAGATTAGGCTCCGAATCCAAAAATGGCCTCAAATCGGAACTAAGAGGTAAGAGTACAGGTGGGACGGAATTAGCTAGGGTTACAATAGTGGATAGAAACAAACAGGGGCAAGGTTAGGTTTAGGCGTTGATAAGGGGTTAGGTTCTGTTTAGGTTAGGATAGGTTGGGTGTAAATCCAAATTAAAGGGGTTAAATTTAGGTGTCCATCAAATTGGTTGTTTAGGCGGAATCCCAAATTGGTTAGGTTTAGTGTGTCCTTAGAATTGGTTAGGTTTAGTGTTATGGGTTAGGGTAGGTGTACAAACTGATAGGGAATAACAACATGCAAAAAGGGGCTCAAAGGGCTAGGGGACCACATCCCATCACAACACCCCTCCGGGACCTGGGCTGGGTAGGTTTAGGAAAAAGGTTCTCCTAAGAGAAACCTAAGCACTCTCCGGCTGAGAGTGTGCTCAGGGCCCCCAAGCCCTTGTTTTTCCACCACCCTAAGGTGGTGGGGTTCAAAAATTACACATCTCGTTTTAGGATGCGAAGACGGGTTTACGCGCCGACGCCGTCATAGAAGTGACCTTCTTCAGGCGCTGACCGCCTTGGGAGCTTGACTGCCTGTTATGGCTTTAGTCGCTTGTAAAATTGGCCTGCAAATGCTGCACCTCCTCCCTTTTCAAAAATTGACTGGTGTTTCTAATCTTTTTCAGGTTGCAGTTTAACGTCATGCCCAGGACGGTGAGGTAAGTAATCCAATTAATAATTTGGTGTCTTTTAATGACTTAATTAATTTCTTTTCTTTCTTTCCAGGGTTCCCGGTCCAGGTGAGTAAAGGTAAGTCCTCTTTTCTTCCTTTCTCCTTCCTTCCTTCTCTATCCTTTTCTTCCTCCTTTCTTCTTCCCCGCCTTCTTACTCCCTCTTGTTCTTTGTTCTTCCTTTCTTCTAGTCTTTTCTTCCGCCGACCGATCCTCTGTCTCTTCCGAATCTTTGTCCTTAGCCGCTTTCTAATCTTTGTCCTTCTTCTTTCCAGGTTCTTCTCATGGCTTCAATCAACTTTTGCCTTTTCATACCATGTTGTGCGCTAATATGCGATAATAATAAATTGGCTCTACTGGATCCTTGTCTTCAGTGGCCTTCTTGAAATGAGCTCTCCCGGTATTTTTCTTCGTGGCTATCAAATATGGGATAATGGCAGAACAGATGGCATTAAAAGATGACGAGCTTAGATTAGGCTCCGAATCCAAAAATGGCCTCAAATCGGGAACTAAGAGGTAAGAGTACAGGGTGGGACGGAATTAGCTAGGGTTACAATAGTGGATAGAAACAAACAGGGTTAGGTTTAGGCGTTGATAAGGGGTTAGGTTCTGTTTAGGGTTAGGATAGGTTGGGTGTAAATCCAAATTAAAGGGGTTAAATTTAGGTGTCCATCAAATTGGTTGTTTAGGCGGGAATCCCAAATTGGTTAGGTTTAGGTGTGTCCTTAGAATTGGTTAGGTTTAGTGTTATGGGTTAGGGGTAGGTGTACAAACCGATAGGAATAACAACATGCAAAAAGGGGCTCAAAGGGCTAGGTTAGGGCAAGAAGAAGGTTAGGGTTAAGGGTTGGGTTAGGGTTAGGTTTAGGGTTAGGTTAGGTTAGGGTTAGGTCTTTGGAGAAAACCTCCTCCAATCGGAGGGAGGAGGTGCACGGGCCATCCGCCCATAGTCCCTGCCTCCTGCCGGTTCCCGCCAGTGGGAAAGGGCGTTATTCTAGGACGGCCATAACGGACCGTAGTCCAGCCGCCCCCCATGTCTGTTTGTTTGTTTGTTTATTTATTAGATATTTATTTATTTATTTATTAAGTTATGTATTTATAATATTTATTTATTTATTTATTAATGAATTTATATATTTATGTATTTATAATCATTTATTTATTTATGTATTTATCTATTTATTTATTTATTGATAAAGGAATGTTTGTGTATATAATAGGAATGTATTTATTGACAAATGTATATATTATTTATAAAATAAAAAATAAAAAATAAAAAACAAAAAAAACAAAAACAACAACAAACTAAAGAAGGTGTGCTAAATAAACGACGTTTCGACCTTTCCTAGGTCTTCATCAGGTAAAAAAATAAAAATAATGCACACAGAAAAGGAGAAACAAAAAATGATGTGATCCCCTCGAAGTCCTGAGGAGAAATGAGCTCCTGCTCGCTTTTTTCTTTTCAGTATCGCTTTTATTTTTTAATAATCGCTTTTTAACTTATGCTTTGTTTTAAAACAGAATAAATTATAAAATAATGTTTTTAACATAGGAATTTTATATTTTTTAATGTTTTTAATACTTTTTAATGATTTTATACTGTTTTTAATACTTTTTAATATTTTTATACTGTTTTTAATACTTTTTAATATTTTTATACTTTTTTTAAGAAACTTTTTTAACTTTTTTAATTTTTTTGTTGTTTTTTATTGGTTTTTTAATTTTTTTATCATTTTTTAAAAAAAAAATTTTTTATTTTTTATCGTATATTCAAAAAAGTAAGGGTAAAGATTTAAAAGGTCAAAGGTCGAGAGTAAGAGAAAGATAAAAAGTAGGGTTGAGATTAGACATAAAGGACACACACAGATTAGGGTTAGGATTAGGGTTAAGATTAGGCGTAAAGGACACACAGGTTAGGGTTAGGGTAGGGTTAGGATTAGGCGTAACAGACACACACAGGTTAGGGGTTAGGATTAGGGTTAGGATTAGGCATAAAAGACACACAGGTTAGGGTTAGGATTAGGTTAGGATTAGACATAAAAGACACACACAGGTTAGGATTAGGGTTAGGATTAGACATAAAAGACACACACAGGTTAGGGGTTAGGATTAGGGTTAGGATTAGACATAAAAGACACACAGGTTAGGGGTTAGGATTAGGGTTAGGATTAGACATAAAAGACACAACACAGGTTAGGGTTAGGATTAGGGTTAGGATTAGACGTAAAAAACACACACATAGGTTAGGTTTAGAAATAGGGCTAGAAAGAGGGTTAAGATTAGGCATAAGAAAAACACATAGGTTAGGGTTACGAATCGGGCTAGAAAAGGGTTAGGACTAAACTAGAGCTAATTCTTCTTCATGTTCAAACCCCCGGTTCCCTTTGAGCCCACTGTGAAAATCCAGTATCTCTCCTTCCCTTTCGCTCTTTGTCTGTCCAACAAACATTCCTCTCCAAACCTGCCATTCTCAAAAATCTCCCCCCATGTTGTAAAAAATGTTGCACCAACAACGTACCGGTCTCTTTGTTGTTTCTGATATTGTACAGATGTTGTGAAAGACGAGTCGACAAACAATTTTTGGTTTCACCCACATACTTAATTTGGCATTTCAAACAAAAAATCACATACACACAATTTCTGGATTTCAAATTAAATTCTTGCTGGATTTTATAAATGTTTTTATTCATGCTGTTTTTAATAAAATTTAATCTATAAAAATATTTCTGTCTCTGGAGTGGTTTTTCCCAAGATAATGTTGGTAATTTAGCCCTCACTAGCCAATCACTCAAATTTTTATTCCTCCTATAAGCTGAAATCACATTAGAATTTGGAATCAGTGTCTGCCGATTTGGCATTTCATGGAAACTTGTTTTAAATTTGGAATTTAGCCCGGTTGTCGATGAAAAGGTGGTGATTAGTGGAATCAATTTTTGTTTGATTTTTCCCGCCTGATTTGGAACGCTTTTGAAGCAGTTTCTCAAAAGGGTCTCTGTAACCCTCCCTGAGGGCCTGAAATAATATACCCACAGCTTCCCGAAAATCATGTGACCTTGTGCAAATCCTTTTAAACCTAATTAGCTGGGATTTCACTATTCCTCTAAAAGTATGCTTGGGATGATGGCTGGTTTTTTGGAGTAGCGCGTGTGTGTCTGTGGGCTTAAAAAATACTTTAATGTCCAATTTGCGTTTTTTGTCAAATTTTGGCCCCCTAAATACCGTAGTATCCAAAAAATTGATTGAATTTTGGCCAATTTCCACTTTTAGTTTAATTGAGGGATCATGGGAATTCAAAATATTAACAAAATCGTCAAATTCCTGCCTAGAACCCAACCAAATACCAAAGATATCGTCCAGATATCTGACATAAATGGCTGGTTTCTTTGGGCATTTGGAAAATGCTTCCCTTTCCCAGTTAGCCATAAATATATTGGCGTACGCTGGGGCAAATCTTTTGCCCATAGCGGTGCCTTTAATCTGTAAATAAAAGTTGTCTTCAAAATTGAAATCGTTTCTGGTCAAATTTATTCGCAACAAATCAATGAGTTCGTCGTCAGGTCGCTGTGGGTCAGGATTTTCCAGAAAAATCTGCTTGACGCAGTCGATTCCCGCTTCAATAGGGATATTAGTGTATAAATTATCGACATCCATTGTAAAGAAAATAAATTCTGAAGGGATTTTTAAGGTTTTAATTAATTTAATGAAAGCATATGTATCTTGGACATACGCTGGGTGCTTTGTGGACAAGGGGTTCAAAAGTAGTCCAAGTATTCTGCCGTAGTACGTCTCACTCTCACAGTCAGACACGATTGGTCTGCCTGAGGATTTTATGTGAACTGGCCATGATTCAGGTTTTTATGAATTTTGGGCAGAATGTAAACCGCTTTCTCTGTTGTCTCCGTCCTACCAGATATTGTCTTTGTTTGTGATTAATGTATCTTTTGTTTTTCAGGTTGTCCAGAATATCACGCACAAGAGGAACCGTATCCAGGTAAATTGGTTTTGACAATTTTTATAATAAATTGGATCATTGAGCTGCCGCTCCACTTCCTGTATGTATTGTTCCTCCCAAAACAACAACAGCCACCCTTGTCCGCTGGCTTAATAACAATTTGTTTTGCACTTTTTAACTCCCGTAAAGCCTGAATTTCATCCAGCGTATATTCAGATCCTCATGAATTGCTTTATAATGTTTTTTAAGAATGACCTGATCTCTATGAATTAATTGTCTTGTTTCCAATGGGAGCAAATGAAATGGGGCCCAATCTGAGGGGCCAATAAAGGAATCCTATCGTTTTTGGGTGCCTGTCGGAAATACGTACAATTTAATCCGTCTGTGATAATTTTGAAGATCCAAGTCCAATTGTGCTTTCATTTTTGTGTATTCCGACAGTAGGTATGAATGACAGACCCTTGTTTAATAAATTGTATTGAGCTGTGGACAGTTGAAAATTTTGGGCGAGAACAATGACGTTCTGCCCATGTAAAGGTCGCGCCAAACTCACCCCCTCTCGAGCCGAACTTAAGGGGTCCGTGAGTTTAAAAAGGACATCCAGTGCCTGAACATCGCACCACCTGTTTCGGACGTCCAGTGGATGTCATCTGGTTCCGTCGAAAATTGGTCCTCCGGAAGAAGAGGAATAAAGGGCATATTCCTCTGAAGGTAGTTGTTGAGAGTGGTCAGGTTGTCCTTTTCCTCTTGTGGGAGGGCTTGAAAAGTTCACAAGGGGGATCCAGATCTCCGCATACGGAAATTTCCGCTTGGTGGACCCTCATGATCCCCTGTAAACTCTTCACGGTGGTCTCCCCTTTGTTGGCTCTCCCATTGATGCCAAACGCTAACACTATCTTCTCAACCACCAGATCAATTGGGACCGCAGTTTTTTCCATAAGGGCTTGTCCATGACGGAAGTGGCTACCCGAAAGCTTTCCACCTGCAGATCCTTTTGGAAAAATCTGGGAAGCTGAAAACATTTGAGTCACCAACAATGAGCCACTTTTTCGCACAATCAAATCCCAGTCCGCCAATTTTCTCTGGGTATTGGGATTTCATGGACCTGGAATCTTTGTGGCTCAGGGTGAGTGAAGAGTTCAAAGGATTCTTGGAAGGTTTCTTCCTCCTCTTCCTCTATTTTGTCCGTCTCATTCGCCCTTCCATCCTCCTCATCCTCCTCATAGGAGGATGATGAAGGAGAAACGGCCCGATGAACTTGAGCCACAGTCCTGATTGGGGTCTGTGGTGTCTGGGGAGGAGGAGAGGCAGTTTGTTCCACCAAGTCCTCCTCGTTAGACTCCTCAAAGAGAGTTCTAACCACCAACTGTTCTGAGTCAGTGGACTCTTCCAGAACTCTCAGTTCCTGCTCGTCGTCCGATTCCTCCTCCGAAGAACTAATGTCCCGCAAAATTCTCCCTCGCCGCTCTCCCCCTCTTTGGCCTTTGGGGGACGCCCTGCCTTCACAGGCTGATACCAATCTGCCTCCTGAGCCTTGGTCCTTGTTGCCATGGTCTTGGTTTTGGCTTTCATAGGAACCTTGGATGTGCTTGGTTGGCTTGGTCCTGAGCCTCCGTATCCTTAAAGATCCGGGTCTTGGCCGCTTTTTTTAGGCGGGGCGGAGGCCGGTCTGGGTGTTCCTCGACCCGCGCCTTCGCATTCTTATTACCGACCCGGTCTTGGCCGTGTTTTTAGGCTGGAGCGGAGGCCAGTCTGACTCATCCAAGTCCCTCTCCTGTGTCTCCGTGAACTCTAAAAGAGACCTGAGTCTTGGCCGCTTTTTAGGTCGGGGCGGAGGCCGGTCAGGTTCCTCTAAGTCCCTGGATGCGGTGATCAGGGCCTCAGCGTGGTCAATAGAGTCCTGCCTGATGCGAGGAAAATTGCGTCTCGCCCAACGAACTGCCACTTCAAAGGCCAAATTCCACTCAGGGGTCAAAAGTTCAGAGAGAGCCTCCAAGGCCTCCTCCAAACCCTTCTCATAATGCTCTGTGAGGATCAAACAAGTGTTGTACCCCAATTCTTTGCATTTCCTGTGATGAGATCTGAGGTGTCTCCTCGTAGGGGCAGCAGGCTTAATCATGCGCGACAGAACCTCAACCATTCTTCCAATTGTCCTGGGTTCCGGGTTCCCAGGTTTGGGCGCGACATTCTGCAGGTGGTGCACAGTTTTAATCACGGCATAGATCTTCCTGATCAACCGACCCAATCTCGGATCAGCCGGCTGCCATGTCACATTTCTATCGCCCGATCTATCTGGGACTGGTCTGGACCATCCAGATCGGGCAATCTCATGGAAGGAACCAAAGCGGAACCGCGTAACGGGCAGTCCTAGGGGAGGCGCTGGCCGGATAGGTCTTTGAGAAAACCTCCCTCCAATCGGAGGGAGGAGGTGCACGGGCCATCCGCCCATAGTCCCTGCCTCCCTGCCGGTTCCCGCCAGTGGGAAAGGGGCGTTATTCCTAGGACGGCCATAACGGACCGTAGTCCAGCCGTCCCCCATGTCTGTTTGTTTGTTTGTTTATTTATTAGATATTTATTTATTTATTTATTAAGTTATGTATTTATAATATTTATTTATTTATTTATTAATGAATTTATATATTTATGTATTTATAATCATTTATTTATTTATGTATTTATCTATTTATTTATTTATTGATAAAGGAATGTTTGTGTATATAATAGGAATGTATTTATTGACAAATGTATATATTATTTATAAAAATAAAAAAATAAAAAAACAAAAAAAACAAAAACAACAACAAACTAAAGAAGGTGTGCTAAATAAACGACGTTTCGACCTTTCCTAGGTCTTCATCAGGTAAAAAAATAAAAATAATGCACACAGAAAAGGAGAAACAAAAAATGATGTGATCCCCTCGAAGTCCTGAGGAGAAATGAGCTCCTGCTCGCTTTTTTCTTTTCAGTATCGCTTTTTCGCTATTTTTTTAATAATCGCTTTTTTAACTTGCGTTTTGTTTTAAACAGAATAAATTATAAAATAATGTTTTTAACATAGGAATTTTATATTTTTTAATGTTTTTAATACTTTTTAATGATTTTATACTGTTTTTAATACTTTTTAATATTTTTATACTGTTTTTAATACTTTTTAATATTTTTATACTTTTTTTTAAGAAACTTTTTTAACTTTTTTAATTTTTTGTTGTTTTTATTGGTTTTTAATTTTTTATCATTTTTAAAAAAAATTTTCATTTTTATTTTTTATCGATATATCAAAAAGTAAGGGTAAAGATTTAAAAGGTCAAAGGCTCGAGAGTAAGAGAAAGATAAAAAGTAGGGTTGAGATTAGACATAAAGGACACACACAGATTAGGGTTAGGATTAGGGGTTAAGATTAGGCGAAGGACACAGGTTAGGGTTAGGTAGGGTTAGGATTAGGCGTAACAGACACACACAGGTTAGGTTAGGATTAGGGTTAGGATTAGGCATAAAAGACAATACACAGGTTAGGGGTTAGGATTAGGGTTAGGATTAGACATAAAAGACACACACAGGTTAGGGATTAGGGTTAGGATTAGTTAGGGGTTAGGTTAGGTTAGAAAGTTCTTCCATAAGGAGAACGGTGCACACTTCACTGTGAGTGGACTCTGCAGGGGAAGGTTAGTTATAGTTAGTTAGGGTTAGGTTAGGTTAGGGTTGGGGTTAAATAGGGGTTAGAAGTTAGGGGTTAGGGGTTAGGGTTAGGTTAGTTAGGGTTAGGTTAGGCTAGGCCAGGGTTAGGCCAGGCCAGGCTAGGCCAGGCTAGGGTTAGTTAGGGTTAGGCTTAGGGCTAGGTTGAAGGTAGGGTTAGGTTAGTTAGGTTAGGGGTTAGGCTAGGTTAGGGTACAGGGTATAAACCACGCATCGAAATCCCCGATCCTCTAAAATGCTCGATATCTCCACGGTGGAATGAGTTATAGACTTGAAATTTTGTACACATGTGTATGAGGCGTGTACCTACATCGTGACGTGAGTTACGTGATGATGTCACTCCGGTTCCGGAGTTATACCGAAAATAGCTATATCTCGGGAACCGTAGGTCGAGAGACTCCTGGGACAGCACCAGCGTGTTCAGCATGGCCGAATTATGTCAGACGGATCAAGGTTCCAAGGTCGTAGGACTCTACTGTTCTCGCGATATTTGTGTTTGAATTTCGCTATTCATTTCAATGGCAGATTCGTTGGAGTGGCAAAAACAGCCAAGTGTTTTTCCGAAAAAATCACCTCCCAGAAAGTGGTTTGGAGCACGTTTCAGTGCATTTTGAGCTGATAACATGCCCTTTAGGTAGTAACGTTTTTCACCTAGGTGGCGCTTATAGTCACCAAAGTTGATTTGACGGCTTTGGAGGTCAGTCCGACCCCAGATGTACACAAGAATCACGTGTCAATTATGTTCGTAGCCAAAGATATGAACTTAAAACCTATGTCATTTATTGATTTTCGAATTTGAATAAACATCAGTTCATATTTCCAAAACAATACAAAACATCCAGCCAAAAGTATTCATTAGTGTTGGGGCATGCATGTAGATTGTATTTAGTCAAAAAAAAACACACTATGTTTTCCTAGACCCTTTGATGCCCCATGTGGGTTAATATGGACAAATTTGCATAAAGTTTGGTTAGGGGTTAGGTTTTGTTAGGTGCCGGGGTTAGGGTTAGGATTGGGTTGGGGTTCCGTAACTGCGTGAGGGGGAAAACCGGAAGAGGCACTCCAGCCATCCTCCGTCAGGATTCCCCGCTGTCGGTTCTCGGGGATCGTGGTCCTCCCGGCCGGTCCTCATTCGGTGCCTGTGATGAGAGGAGCAGTGAGGATCCAGGAGTGAAAGAAGGGAATTCTTTTGCAGAGTCAAGTAAGTTGAAAAAAAACTTTTTTATTTATTTAATTTAAAAACAATTTAGGAACGCTTTCAAGAAATTATACATGAAAGTGTTCAAAAGCCCATCGCGACGTTTCAAAAAGTCATTCTTCTTCAGGCGGGCAGAAAAGAAGTGCATAGTCTGGCGTGAGGTAGAGCTGCTTTGATGTGAGTGAGGTGCAAACAGAATATAATGGGTCTGAAGGACCGCCCTGAGATGTCACGTGACTTCATTGTTTACAACACTTTTAAAGGTGAGGAGCTCTGCAAGAATAATACAATGGTGCCTCTATAGGAAATTGAAGTATACACAACAAGGAGGTGATGAAAGCAAAACAAGTATCAGGAAATCAAGAAAGGAGTATACAGCATGTGGAACTATTTACAAAGATCGCTTTTTTCTTTTTGTTACAAAGTTAAATGGTAATGGTGGTAAAGTAAAATTTTAATACAAGACAGAGGAAAAACGTGACTTAGTGATTTGAGTGGCAGACATATGGTTGAAAAGGAAAATAATTAAAAGAAAAGTAATAAAAATAAAAAATCAATAAATAAATAAAATAAAAATAAAGGAGAAAGAAAATAAAACCAAGAAAAACAAGGAAAAGTACAATGAGTGTCTGGTTAAATTTAAGTGTAATAAAGGAGCAACTTCGAATAAGGCTAAAATTAGGAGTTAAAAATTAAGGAGGAATCAAGTAGTGATAGTAAAAATTAAAATAAGAATCTATAGTTAGGTTTAGGTGGGGAATCTAATGGTTAGGTTGGGAGAAAGGTTGGAAGGTTAGGGGAAGAAGGTTAGGGTTAGGGTAGGGGTTAGGGGTTAGGGTTAGGTTTAGAAAAAAGGAGCTTTCTCCAAAGAGAAAACCCTCGTGCACACTCTGCAACAGGGTGTTCCAGGTGGGCCCTGCAGCCCTCGAAGTTCTTCCACCACCCTAAGGTGGGGTTAGGGGTTAGGGTTAGAAGAAGGTTAGGGGTTAGGTTAGGGTTAGGTTAGGTAAAGGAATTAAGTGAATCCAATTCCTGAGCCTGGGATGGATCCTAGTACACTCACTTCCTCAGAAAGTCTCTCTAAGTTTGTCCCAACGAGCGACTAGAAACCCCACCATCCTCAAGATGGTGGGCAGGGATTCAAAAATAGACATTCACTGCCTGAATATGTCATAGTGGTCGGCCAGGTCGCGATTGCCGTGCCATAGTCTGGCCTTCTTCAGGCGCTGTAACCGACCAGAAGCTGAGTGGCGATTCGCGCCTTAACTCGCTTTAAGTGCCAAGCATCCACCTTTCGTTCTCCTATCTTCCTACCAGGTAAGTGGTTTCTTTTCTCTTTTATGAGCTGTATTTTTATTAACCATTTCTTCTCTTCTCTCCTTTAGGTCGCGGGATCCAGGTAAGTGGTTAGGTTCTTCCTATTCTTCTTCTAACCCCTTCTTTTCTTCTTTTAGGTTGCAGTTTAACGTCTTGCCCAGGGCGGTAAGTATCTCCTTCTTCTTCTCTTCCATCCCTCTTTCTTCCTTTTACTCTTCCTCAGTCGACATTCTTCCTCCTTTTCCTTCTTTTCCTCCTCCATTTCCTGCTTTCCCATCAATAAAGTGGCTCTCCTGGTATTCTTCTTCAGGGGCCTGATCAACTCACTCTCCTGGCATTAATTCTTCAGGGGTCTCATATACAGCAAGGATAATGGGTTTGGTAAATCAGGATCAGGAACGGGTTCACAGCACCGTCGAGTCAGAGCCAAGGTGCAAATTAGGGTTAGGAATAGAGTCCGAAAAAAGACCTTAAAAGTTTTTAAATAGTCCAATTTATAGGTTAGTTATAGTGATTAGGGTTAGAATTCCATTGTCCAACCCATCCCCCTCCCCCATCCCCTCCCAACCCTCTTCCCCTTCCCCCAGTCCCCAACCCTAGGCCGTCATTCCCACTACCTCCGAAGAGGAGTAGGGTCAGGCCCAGGGTCAGGGCCCAGGTTTATCGGTTTGTCGAGGGTTAGGGTTAGGGTTAGGGTTAGGGTTAGGGCTAGACCTCCAATTTAGTGGTTAATCAATAAAATCCAATTATGGGTTAAGTTTAGGCATTGGTTTACGAATAGGTTCTGTTTAGGCGTGGTAGAGAGAGTGGTTAGGTTTAGGGTAAGCATAGGTTCAGGTTAGCTAAAGGGCTTAAGGCTCAACAAAAATCCGTGGTCCTCACTTAGGCCAATTCTGACAGTGCCGGC
>WFAA01000031.1:0-25123 GCA_009823395.1 Thamnaconus septentrionalis | reverse complement strand
TAATGGGCAGTCAACTCTCCCAGATGGCCAGCGCCTGATGAAGGCCCTATTAGGCCGAAACGTTGCGCGAACGCCATCTTTACTATCTATACAAGATATGTATAATTTTTTGAAACCCCACCACCTTAGGGTGGTGGACTTCTTAAGGGCTTGAAGGCCTACCCGGAACACACTCTCAGCCGGAGAGTGCACAGGGTTCTCCAGTGGAGAATACCTCTTTTTCCCTAACCTAACCCTAACCCTAACCCTAACCCTAACCCTAACCCTAACCGAAGCCCTATGTCCCTAACCCTAACCCTAACCCTAACCCTAACCCCCTAACCCTAACCCTAACCCTAACCCTAACCCTAACCGGTTACTCTTAGGAGTATACCTTTATTCCCAAACCTAACCCTAACCCTAACCCTAACCCTAACCCTCTCTACGACCTACGGTTCCCGAGATATGGCTATTTCCGGTATAACTCCGGAACCGGAAGTGACATCATCACGTAACTCACGTCACAGGTAGGTACACGCCTCATACACATGTGTACAAAATTTCAAGTCTATAACTCATTCCACCGTGGAGATATCGACATTTTAGAGGATCGGGAATTTCCCGATCGTGGTTATTACCCCTGTACCTAACCCTAACCCTAACCCTAACCCTGTTTTGTATTGTTTTGGAAATATGAACTGATGTTTATTCAAATTCAAAATCAATAAATGACATAGGTTTTAAGTTCATATCTTTGGCTACGAACATAATTGACACGTGATTCTTGTACATCTGGGGTCGGACTGACCTCCCAAAGCCAGTCCAATCAACTTTGGTGACTATAGCGCCACCTAGGTGAAAAACGTTACTACCTAAAAGGGCATGTTGTATCAACTCCAAATGACCTGAAACGTGCTCCAAACCACTTTCTGGGAGGTGATTTTTCGGAAAAACACTTGGCTGTTTTTTGCCACTCAACGAATCTGCCATTGAAATGAATAGCGAAATTCAAACGCAAATATCGCGAGAACGGTAAGTCCTACGACCTTGGAACCTTGATCCGTCTGACATAATACGGCCATGCTGAACACGCTGGTGCTGTCCCCGAGTCTCTACGACCTACGGTTCCCGAGATATGGCTATTTCCGGTATAACTCCGGAACCGGAAGTGACATCATCACGTAACTCACGTCACAGGTAGGTACACGCCTCATACACATGTGTACAAAATTTCAAGTCTATAACTCATTCCACCGTGGAGATATCGACATTTTAGAGGATCGGGAATTTCCCGATCGTGGTTATTACCCCTAACCCTAACCCTAACCCTAACCCTAACCCTAACCCTAACCCCCTAACACCCTAACCCTAACCCTAACCCTAACCCTAACCCTGTTTAAGCACATTTAAGTGAATTTTTAAGGCCTAGAGAAGTGCCGAAGATGGATAGGATGGAGGAAGAAGAGGATTGGAGTAGTGGATCAAAGAAGAAGGATAGGAAGGACAGAGGATCAAAGGATCAAGAGAAGAACACTTACCTGTCAAAAACATCGAACACCTGGAATCCCCTAATTGGAAGAAAAAAACATATTAGTTACAATTAAAACCCATAATTGGAGAATTAAATACTTACCAAAACATATACTTACCTGGAACCCCTAAAAGGAAGAAAAAAGACATATTAGTCAAATTCGGAAAACCCTAAAAGGAAGAAAAACCTAGAAAAAGGACACTAATTGAATTACTTACCTTGTAAGTACTCACCGGAGGGAAAACTATGCAAATCCCATACTAGGGGCATAGAGTAGATGATGGTGAGAGTCTATTCCGTCCTGGGCAT
This sequence comes from Thamnaconus septentrionalis, assembly GCA_009823395.1. Taxonomy (NCBI): domain Eukaryota; kingdom Metazoa; phylum Chordata; class Actinopteri; order Tetraodontiformes; family Monacanthidae; genus Thamnaconus; species Thamnaconus septentrionalis. The sequence continues at coordinate 23,304 of WFAA01000031.1, read as the reverse complement.
GACGTTAAACTGCACCCTGGAGGGAGCAGCTGGGCACGGGCCCAAGTGGTGTAAGCCATACTAGGCTACCCACTCTCGTCGACCGCGCCTGATGAAGGCCCTAAATGGCCGAAACGTTGCGCAACGGTCGACTTCATTTCTAGCTAAGGACAGCTATGAAAAAATTTTTTGACCCTCCACCACCTTTGGGTGGTGGAACCCAAGGCTGGGAGATCTGCCTCACCAGCCCATTCTGAAGTGGAGAGTGCACTGGTTCTCTCCTTTGGGAGAGAACTCTTTTTTCCTGAACCTAACCCTAACCCTAACCCAACCCTAACCCAACCCTAACCCTAACCCTAACCCTAACCCTAACCCTTCCACCGTGGAGATATGGACATTTTAGAGGATCGGGAATTTCCCGATCGTGGTTATTACCCCTGTACCTAACCCTAACCCTAACCCTAACCCTAACCCCCTAACCCTAACCCCCTAACCCTAACCCTAACCCTAACCCCTAACCCTAACCCTAACCCTAACCCTAACCCTGGACCTAAAGGCTGGGAAGCCTACCCAAACATGCCCACTCCGTCGCAGAGAGTGCACCGTCTCCTCTCTTCGGAGAGGAAACTTTTTTCCTGAACCTAACCCTAACCCTAACCCTAACCCTAAAAGGAAGAAAAAGTCATAACAGACACAATTTGGAAAACCCTAAAAGGAAGAAAACCTGTAAAAAAGGAAATTTAATTGGAATACTTACCTCGTTAAGTAACTCACCGGATGGAAAACTGCACAAATCCCATACTAGGGTGTGCAGAGTAGATGAAGGTGAGAGTCTATTCCGTCCTGGGCAAGACGTTAAACTGCACCCTGGAGGGAGCAGCTGGGCACGGGCCCAAGTGGTGTAGGCCATACTAGGCTACCCACTCCTGTCGACCGCGCCTGATGAAGGCCCTACATGGCCGAAACGTTGCGCAACGGTCGACTTCATTTCTAGCTAAAAACAGCTACGAAAAAATTTTTTGAACCTCCACCACCTTTGGGTGGTGGAACCCAAGGCTGGGAGATCTGCCTCACCAGCCTGGACTGAAGCGGAGTGTGCATCGTTCTCTCTTCGGAGAGAACTTCTTTTCCTTAACCTTACCCGCCGGGTCCCGCAGTCTGGGTTGTGTGCTGGATGTGGTCTCTCATGCCCTTTAGCCCCTGAGACCTTGACTGCTAAGTCCTAATAGACACCCTAACAAAAACCTAAACACTAAACCTAACCAATTGGATGTATGCGCCTAAACTGAACCCATAATTGGATGCCTAAACTTAACCCATTCGAGGGATGCGCCTAAACCTAACCCATAATTGGTACATCTAAATTTAACCCCTACAGGATGCCTATCCCCAACCCTAGCCCCGTCCCTAACCCTAACCTCGATAAACCGATAAACCCTGATCTCGACTCTGGGCCTGAACCTGATCTCCTAGTGAGAACGGGAATGACGGCCCAGAGAAGAGTGATGGGGGAAGGGGAAGAGGGAAGGATGGGATGGTGGAGAGGACGGGATAGAAGAGGTAGTGACCTCTTTCAATCCTTTACCCTGTTCTAACCCTATACCCTATTCTTGACCCTACGTCCAACCTATTTGACCTTTAAATCTATGCTATCTGAGCCACTCACGCCAATATTCCTGCGGGCCACTGAGGCCGAACAGTGAGCCATTATAAACGCAGATGATTGAAGACCGCTGAGACACAGTTGAGTCAATTTTTATTAAAGCACATATTAGTGAACGATGAAGGCCTAGAGAAGAGCCGAAGCTGGATGAAAAGGAAGAAGAAGTGTGGAGTAGAGGATCAAAGAAGAAGGATGGGAAGAACAGAAGAACAAAGGAGGAAAAGAAGAGCACTTACCTGAATACATCGATCACCTGGAACCCCTATTGGATGAAAAAGACATATTAGTCAAAAAAACATAACCTATAATTAGTGAAAACAATACTTACCTAACCAATACTTACCTGGAACCCCTAAAAGGAAGAAAAAGTCATAACAGACACAATTTGGAAACCCCTAAAAGGAAGAAAACCTGTAAAAAAGGAAATTTAATTGGAATACTTACCTCGTTAAGTAACTCACTGATGGAAAACTGCACAAATCCCATACTAGGGTGTGCAGAGTAGATGAAGGTGAGAGTCTATTCCGTCCTGGGCAAGACGTTAAACTGCACCCTGAGGGAGCAGCTGGGCACGGGCCCAAGTGGTGTAGGCCATACTAGGCTACCCACTCCTGTCGACCGCGCCTGATGAAGGCCCCACATGGCCGAAACGTTGCGCAACGGTCGACTTCATTTCTAGCTAAAACAGCTACGAAAAAATTTTTGAACCTCCACCACCTTTGGGTGGTGGAACCCAAGGCTGGGAGATCTGCCTCACCAGCCTGGACTGAAGCGGAGTGTGCATCGTTCTCTCTTCGGAGAGAACTTCTTTTCCTTAACCTAACCCTAACCCTAACCCTAACCCTAACCGGAAGTGACATCATCACGTAACTCACGTCACAGGTAGGTACACGCCTCATACACATGAGTACAAAATTTCAAGTCTATAACTCATTCCACCATGGAGATGTGGACATTTTAGAGGATCGGGAATTTCCCGATCGTGGTTATTACCCCTAACCCAACCCTAACCCTAACCCTAACCCTAACCCTAACCCTAACGCAAATATCGCGAGAACGGTAAGTCCTACGACCTTGGAACCTTGATCCGTCTGACATAATTCGGCCATGCTGAACACGCTGGTGCCGTCCCCGAGTCTCTACGACCTACGGTTCCCGAGATATGGCTATTTCCGGTATAACTCCGGAACCGGAAGTGACATCATCACGTAACTCACGTCACAGGTAGGTACACGCCTCATACACATGTGTACAAAATTTCAAGTCTATAACTCATTCCACCGTGGAGATATGGACATTTTAGAGGATCGGGAATTTCCCGATCGTGGTTATTACCCCTGTACCTAACCCTAACCCTAACCCTAACCCTACCCTAACCCTAACCCTAACCCTAACCCTGGCCCTAATCTGATGCCCATCTGTCTTTTTACGCCCTATACTCAGCCTAATTTTTGAAAGAAGGCCGCCGATGGAAATACCGGTCGAGCCAATATTAAGAAGCCACTGACGACACAAATTCCAGTTGAGCTCATTTATTGAACCGCTTAGGAGCGCTTTTATATGGGATGGGGGATAAGGCTTCGAGTCAGGCAGAAGACACGATGAAGCCTTAGACATAGCACCTGAAAAAGAAGAAAGAGAAGATTAGTGCGGCAAAGGAAAAGGATCCGGAGTGGAAACAGTGGATCAAGGGAGAAGAAAGGAGACGGAAGAGGAGAAAGGAAGACTAGAGGAAGAAAGGAGAAGTAAAGGAAGAAAAGAAAGACAAAGGAGGAAGAAGACGGGGACAGGAAAGGAGGAAAAGAAGATCGAAAGGATAGAGAAAAAGGAAGAAAAGAAAGAAAAAGAGTACCTACCTTACCTACCTGATCCGGAAACCCTGCAAAAAAAGAAAATACTTACCAATTGGAGCCCCTGTAAAAAGAAAGAAGAAGAAAATTAATACAAGACATAGAAACCAATACTAATTGAACAAGACCTACCTTGATGTTCGAGTCCTAGCACTCTTTATGACAGGAACAGTCTTCCCACCTGAGGGAAAAATGCAAACGATCCCATATTAGGGCCTGCATAGCAGATGACGGTGGGTGCCTATTATCAGGTAACCAATTTTTACATAACAACCACTCTAAATTTAAAACATTCTAAATTTTTACTTACCTGCGTCCTGGGCACGACGTTAAACTGCAACCTGAAAAAACAATTTTTAATTAAAACCAATTTTTTGAAGAGGGAGGGAGGTGCAGCAGAGCACCGGCCTCTAGTGAGCGACACACCATATCAGGCGGTCGACTCCACCAGACGGCCAGCGCCTGAGGAAGGCAGTAAATAGCCGAAACGTTGCGCGAACGCCGTCTAATACTGAGCTATACGCGAAGTATAATTTTTGGAAACCCCACCACCTTCGGGTGGTGGACCAACCAAGGGCTTGGGGGCCCACCCTGAGCATACTCTGTAGCGGAGAGTGCTCCAGGTTTCTCTTAGGAGAATACCTTTTTTCCCCAAACCTAACCCTAACCCTAACCCTGGACCTAAAGGCTGGGAAGCCTACCCAAACATGCCCACTCCGTCGCAGAGAGTGCACCGTCTCCTCTCTTCGGAGAGGAAACTTTTTTCCTGAACCTAACCCTAACCCTAAACCCTAAACCCTAACCCTAACCCTAACCCTAACCCTAACTTACCTGGAACCCCTAAAAGGAAGAAAAAGTCATAATAGACACAATTCGGAAACCCCTAAAAGGAAGAAACCTGTAAGAAGGAAATTTAATTGGAATACTTACCTTGTTAAGTAACTCACCGGATGGAAAACTGCACAAATCCCATACTAGGGTGTGCAGAGTAGATGAAGGTGAGAGTCTATTCCGTCCTGGGCATGACGTTAAACTGCACCCTGGAGGGAGCAGCTGGGCACGGGCCCAAGTGGAGTAGGCCATATCAGGTTACTTCCACTCTGTCGACCGCGCCTGATGAAGGCCTTGTACGGCCGAAACGTTGCGCAACGGTCGACTTATTAAAACTAGCTAAGGAACAGCTATGTTTAAATTTTTTGAACCTCCACCACCTTTGGGTGGTGGAACCAAAAGCTGGGAAATCTGTCCTCACTAACCCATTCTGAAGAGGGGAGTGCACCGGTTCTCTCCTTCGGGAGAGAATCTTCTTTCCTTAACCTAACCCTAACCCTAACCCTACCCTAACCCTAACCCTTTAAAACAGAATTAAAAATTTACTTACCTTTATTTTGGAAAATTCTAGCCGCTTTTCTGGCCTACTCTAAACCTATCCTATCCGCTTTTCTGGCCCTAAACTTAACCAATTTTGTTTCCCTTTCCTAAACAAAACCACTTCTCTTTCCTAAACCTAACCACTTTCTACTTCTCTAAACCTAATCCTAACCACTTTCCTAAACCTAACCCTAACCACTTTCCTGGCCCTAACCCTAACCACTTTCCTTTCTCTATCCTAAACTTAACCCTAACCGCTTTCCTAGCCCTAACCCTAACCAATATCCTAAACCTAACCCTAACCGCTCTTCTGGCCCTAACCCTAACCATGTTCTTCCCTACCTAAACCTAACCACTTTTCTTAATTCTAACCCTAACCACTATCCTATCCTAATCTTAACCTTTCTATCATCTCATCTTTTCACAAAAAATAAAAAATAAAAAATACATAAAAAATAAAAAATCTATAAAAAAAGTTAAAAACTGTTAAAATGTACAAAAAAAATATAAAAACTATTAAAAAGCAATAAAAAGTTAAAAATATTTAAGAAGTATAAAAAGAGAACATTAATTTAAGTTAAAAAAGTGTTAAAAACATGATTTCTAAAAAAAGCGTTAAAAAAGTGTTAAAAAACCGTTCAATAAAAAACCGTTAAAAAGCGTTAATTAAAAAAGCGTTAAAAAAGCGCTCATAATAGGAAAGCGCTTGGAGCAGAGGCTCATTCATTCTCTAGCTCTCAAGGAGAGCACATCAGTTTTTTTAGTGTGCATAAACCTGAAGAAGGCCTGTTTAGAGGCCGAAACGTCGTTTTTATTTCTTTTCAGCACACCTTCCTTAGTTGTTTATTATTGTTTTTGTTTTTTATTTGTTTATTAATAGATACATTATTGATAAATAAATAAACTAATAAATAATAATAAATATTTTAATAAATAAATAAATATATCATTTCATTATTGAATAAATACATACATCCTATCAATACATACTTACCTGAACAATCATACAATAAATAACAATAAACATACTTACCTGGAACAACAATAAACACATACTTACCTGGAACACACTCATTCAATAAATACATACTTACCTGAAAACACAATCATACAATAAATACATACATACTTACCTTAAACAATTATGGAGTGGACAGAGGTCCGTTACGGCCGCCGCCGTCAACGGCCCAACCCCCCACAAAGGGACAGGGGTTACGGGAACTCCGCTGGGTGGGCGGAGCGTGCACCGGCTTCCTCCTTTAGGAGGAGGCCCTTTGTCCCTCAACCTAACCCTAACCCTAACCCTAACCCTAAGTGGTAACACCTAAACCCAATTTAAATGCCTAATCTGAACCTAAAAATCCATACTATTGCCTAATTTGAACCTAAATTTGGACTACCAGCTCTAACCCTAACCTTTAACCCTACTTCGGTCACTGTCCTAAGCCCTATCCCGGATCCTAACCCCAAAACTTAACTCAAAGTACTGCAACCAAGACACTAAGCCTAAATCTGATAATCGCCATTGTCCACGCCCAATTTTTGAGAAGCCGCTGACGAAGAATTCCAGCTGAGCTAAAATGAAGAGGCCACTGCAGGGTGTGAGCCAAAGTTTTTTTATTGCGGGAAATGGAAAGGATACAGTTTCAGGAAATAGAAGGGAAGAATGACTTGAGAAAAGAAAAAGGGAAAGAAGATGGACGGGAAGAGGAAAGCGAAAGAAGAGGACAAGAGGAAGAAAAGAAAAAGAAAGGGATATATACCTACCTTGGACCTGTCCTGGGCATGACATTAAACTGCAACCTGGAAAAGAAAGAAGGGTTGGAGAAAGGAAAGAAGAAGAACCAATTCGAACCTGAAAAAGAAGAAGAAAAAAGGCACAATTAGAGACAAACATTAAACAAAAAACAATTACAAGACCCATACTTACCTGGACGACGAAGAACACCAATCGGGAACCTAAAAAAGAGAAGAAAAAAACAACATTACAACAAGGAAACAATTCCAATTGAAAGCACTTACCTGGTGGCAGCAGACGAGTGTTCCCACCTGAGGGAAAAGCAGAAAAATGACCAAATAATCAACTGCAGTAGATGACGGTGGGGTCAAATCAACAATAATACACATAATTTGGAAAAAGGAGGAAAACAAATTTACAGTCAAAAGAAGAAAACAAATTTGAAGACAGAAAGAAAGTCAGAAAAAAGTCCAGAGTGAAGAAAAGAAGGAGGAGAAGAAAGAATGGGGCAGAGGGAAAGACCCGGAGCCCAGAAAAGTGGCCAAGGACAAACATCCTTGGTCCCTTCAGGTCGGCCACTCGCCTGAAGAAGGGCACAAAAAAGCCCGAAACGTCGCGGCAAAGCCGACCTACATCCACTTGAGACGTCAAGAAAGGACAATTTTTTGAACTCCCACCACCTTCGGGTGGTGGAACAAACCAGAGACCAAGACCCAGAACCCGGGACATGCCTTCCCACTCCACGGCAGGCCCGTGCACCGCCCGTCCTAGGCTCGGGACGTGGCCTTTTCTAAAAACTCTAACCCTAACCTGTTCCCAACCCCAACCCTAACCCTAACCCTGACCCTGACCCTGGCCTGACCCTGCTCCTCTTGGGAGGTAGTGGGAATGACGGCCTAGGGTTGGGGACTGGGGAAGGGAAGAGGGTTGGGAGGGTTGGAGAAGGGGGATGGGGTAGATAAGGAATTCTAACCCTATTCGTTTTAATTGAGCCTATAAATTGGACTATCTAAAACACTAAATTGAAAAGGTCTACTTTCGGACACTGTCACTAGCCCTATTTTGAACCTAAGACCTACCTCGACGATGCTGTGAACCCGTTCCTGATCCCAATTTACCAAATTCATTATCCTTGCCCCTTATGAGACCCCTGAAGAATGAATGCCAGGAGAGTGAGAGGATCAGGCCCCTGATGAGGATTCCAGGTGAGCCACTTTATTGATCAAAAGCAGGAAATGGATGAGGAAAAAGAAGGAAAAGGAGGGAAGAATGCCGACTGAGGAAGATCAAAGGGAAGAAAGAGGGATAGAGAAGGAAGAAGAAAGAGATACTTACCGCCGTCCTGGGCAAGACGTTAAACTGCAACCTAAAAAGAAGAAAAGAAAGGGTTAGAAGAAGAAAAGAGTTCAGAAGAGAGAAAGAACCACTTACCTGGAACCAGCCTTCGGGAAAGGCATACTCGCCACCTAGAAGAAGAAAATTGAGAAAATGATTAAAAATTGAAAAAATGGGAAGATAGAAGAACAAAAGGGATACGCTTGGCACAAAAGCGAGTAAAGGCATAAACCCGCCACTCAGCTACAGGTCGGTTTCAGCGCCTGAGGAAGGCCACAATCTTGGCCGAAACGTCGCGATCTGGCCGACCTTTAAGACATTTCAGACGTGAAAGTCTAATTTTTTGAACCCCTGCCCACCATCTTCGGATGGTGGGTTCTAGTGTCCGTCGGGACAAACTTAGGAGAGATTTCCTGAGAAGTGAGTGCACTAAAGTCCATCCCAGGCTCAGGGTGGATTTTTATTTTCCTTTACCTAACCCTAACCCTAACCCTAACGCGCTTAACTCACGCGCTTAACTCAGTGAGAGAAGCACAATGCGGCAATAAAAAAATGACAAACCACTGTCTGAATGAGTTTTCATGTTAAATTCTCAATTCATCTGTTTCCTTATGGGAGAGCCTACAATTTAGTCAGGGACAAGAGGAGAGATGTTTCCCTCATCTATTTCAGCAGAGAATGATAATTCTATTCAACTTCACCGTTTATATCAGAACGCCGCTTAACTCTGCGAGAGAAGCACAATGGAGCAATAAAAAATGACAAACCACTGTCTGAATGAGTTTTCATGTTAAATTCTCAATTCATCTGTGTTCTTATGGGAGAGCCTACAATTTAGTCAGGGACAAGAGGAGACATGTTTCCTTCATGTATTTCAGCAGAGAATGACAATTCTATTCAACTTCACCGTTTATAGTCGCAATGCGCATAACTCATGTAGAGAAGCACAATGGGGCAATAAAAAATGACATCCCACTGTCTGAATGAGTTTTCATGTTAAATTCTCAAATCATCTGTGTCCTTATAAGAGAGCCTACAATGGAATCAGGAACAAGAGGAGAGATGTTTCCCACATGTATTTCAGCAGAGAATGACAATTCTATTCAACTTCACTGTTTATATCAGAACGCCGCTTAACTCAGAGAGAAGCGCAATGGGGCAATAAAAAATGACAAACCACTGTCTGAATGAGTTTTCATGTTAAAATCTCAATTCATCTGTTTCCTTATGGGAGAGCCTACAATGTACTCAGGGATAAGAGGAGAGATGTTTACCTCATGTATTTCAGCAGAGAATGACAATTCTATTCAACTTCACCGTTTATAGTCGCAATGCGCATAACTCAGCGAGAGAAGCACAATGGAGTAATAAAAAATGACATCCCAATGTCTGAATGAGGTTTCATGTTAAATTCTCAATTCATCTGTTTCCTTATAGGAGAGCCTACAATGGAATCAGGAACAAGAGGAGAGGTGTTTCCCACATGTAGTTCAGCAGAGAATGACAATTCTATTCAACTTCACCGTTTATACTCGTAACGCGCTTAACTCACGCGCTTAACTCAGTGAGAGAAGCACAATGCGGCAATAAAAAATGACATCCCACTGTCTGAATGAGTTTTCATGATTCAAATCCTTTTTTTTTGTCATTTTTGAAAGTATTCAAAGCATTGATGAAACAATTTCTGTTTTGTTTCAGTGGTGTCTATTCATTTGGACGGCAGATTTTTTCCAATGCGTTGGCTGATGTGCAGTTGCACCATTACGCCAGTGGGTGGAGACACAGACCGTGGTATGAATATCAGTGGACTCTCGGTCACAGCCAACTCTCTGTTGGTCTGAGAATGAGGTGCACTGTGCGTATTCCGTTGCTTGATGTACCTCATGTATTGTATGTCACATTTGAATCTTTTTTTTTTTTTTTTGCTTTGTTTATTCCTTTAGGATCATGTGTCTGAATGAGTGTTCAAGTGTAAAGCTGAGTGCAGTTCTGTGCAGCTGTTTTCTTGCATAGGGACTTTAATTCAGCTCAGAAAAGGAGAAACAAAGTTCTTTAAGAGTAAGTCAGCACAGAAGTCACGGCTGCTCCTTGAAAATAAAAAAACAACAACTTCTCAACTCGGTGAGAAAAGGCCCATGACCACAATAAAAACGGAAACCCAAGTGGTTGATTGAGTTTTCCTTTCAATATTTGTATGTAGCTGTTTACTTGCATAGATGCCATGATTCAGCTGAGGAACACGAGAGAAAAAAAAATCCAACCTGTTATTCCACACAGAATACAATTTGCTCAAAATGGATGCTGTTGCTTGAAGAAAACAGACATCAAAGAGTTTGAATGCGTGTTCAAACACTTTCAAACACTTTGAAGTCTGAAATTGTTTGTAAACAGACTTGTAAGTCTGATTACAAACAAATTCAAGTGCTGCTGCTGCTGCTGCTGCTGCTGTTGCTGCTGCTGCTTCTGATTCTTGAATAACACTCAACTTTTGCAAGTAAACACTTGCATAGATGCCTTGATTCAGCTGATGAACACGAGAGAAAAGAAAATCCAACCTGTTATTCCACACAGAATACAATTTGCTCAAAATGAATGCTGTTTCTTGAAGAAAACAGACATCAAAGTGTTTGAATGCGTGTTCAAACACTTTCAAACACTTTGAAGTTCGAATTGTTTGTAAACAGACTTCTTAGTCTGTTTACAAACAAATTCAAGTGCTGCTGCTGCTGCTGCTGCTTCTGCTGCTTGAATAACACTCAACTTACTGGGGAACATTGAAAATGAAAACAAAAAAATCTTTATGAACACAGGAGAAGCAGAATATATTTTTTTCCCGCCATGACTGATGACAGTCCTCTGTTGGTCTGAGAGGGAGGGGCACGGTGCACTGTATTTTCAGTCACATTTGAATGTTTGTTTTGCTTTGTGTATGAAGGCTCATGTGTATGAATGAGTGTTCAAGTGTAAAGCTGTGTGCAGCTCTGTGCAGCTGTTTTCTGGCATAGAGACTTTAATTTAGCTCAGAAACAGGAGAAACAAAGTTCTTTAGGAGTAAGTCAGCACAGAAATCCCTGCTGCTCCTTCAAAAAAAAAAAAAACAACCTCTCAATCGGTGAGATAAGGCCCATGACCACAATAAAAAAGGAAGTCAAAGTGGTTGAATGAGTTTTCCTTTCAAAATCTGTATGTAGCTGTTTACTTGCATAGATGCCATGATTCAGCTGAGGAACACGAGATAAAAAAAAATCCAACCTGTTATTCCACACAGAATACAATTTGCTCAAAATGAATGCTGTTTCTTGAAGAAAACAGACATCAAAGTGTTTGAATGCGTGTTCAAACACTTTGAAGTCTGAAATTGTTTGTAAACAAACTTCTAAGTCTGTTTACAAACAAATTCAAGTGCTGCTGCTGCTTCTGCTGCTTGAATAACACTCAAAATTTTCAAGTAAACACTTGCACAGATACCTTGATTCAAATGATGAACACCAGAGAAAAAAAATCCAACCCTTTATTTCACACAGAATACAATTTTCTCAAAATGAATTCTGCTACTTGATGAAAACAGACATCAAAGAGTTTGAATGCGTGTTCAAACACTTTCAAACACTTTGAAGTCTGAAATTGTTTGTAAACAGACTTGTAAGTCTGATTACAAACAAATTCAAGTGCTGCTGCTGCTGCTGCTGCTGCTGCTGCTGCTGCTGCTGCTGCTGCTGCTGCTGCTGCTGCTGCTGCTGCTGCTGCGTTGCTGCTGCTGCTGATGCTGCTTGAATAACACTCATCTTTTGCAAGTAAAAACTTGCGTAGATGCCTTGATTCAGCTGATGAACACGAGAGAAAAAAAAATTCCAACCTGTTATTACACACAGAGCCCTGCGATGAACTGGCCACTTGTCCAGGGTTTCACCCTGCCTTCGCCCTAAGACAGCTGGGCTAGGCTCCAGCAGACCCCCGTGACCCTGAACAGGAATAAGCGGGTATAGCAGATGAATGAATGAATGAATTACACACAGAATACAATTTGCTCTAAATGAATGTTGTTGCTTGAAGAAAACAGACATCAAAGTGTTTGAATGCGTGTTCAAACACTTTAAAGTCTGAAATTGTTTGTATACAGACTTCTTAGTATGTTTACAACCAAATTCAAGTGCTGCTGCTGCTGCTGCTTCTGCTGCTTGAATAACACTCAACTTACTGGGGAACATTGAAAAAGGAATAACAAAAAAAAAACTCTTTATGAACACAGGAGAAGCAGAATATATTTTTTCCTGCCATGACTGATGACAGTCCTCTGTTGGTCTGAGAGGGAGGGGCACGGTGCACTGTATTTTCAGTCACATTTGAATATTTGTTTTGCTTTGTGTATGAAGGCTCATGTGTATGAATGAGTGTTCAAGTGTAAAGCTGTGTGCAGCTCTGTGCAGCTGTTTTCTTGCATAGAGACTTTAATTCAGCTCAGAAACAGGAGAAACAACGTTCTTTAGGAGTAAGTCAGCACAGAAATCCATGCTGCTCCTTCAAAAAAAGAAAAAAAACAACAACCTCTCAACTCGGTGAGATAAGGCCCATGACCACAATAAAAAAGGAAGTCAAAGTGGTTGAATGAGTTTTCCTTTCAAAATCTGTATGTAGCTGTTTACTTGCATAGATGCCATGATTCAGCTGAGGAACACGAGAGATAAAAAAATCCAAGCTGTTATTCCAAACAGAATACAATTTGCTCAAAATGAATGCTGTTGCTTGAAGAAAACAGACATCAAAGTGTTTGAATGCGTGTTCAAACACTATCAAAAACTTTGAAGTCTGAAATTGTTTATAAATTCAATTGCTGCTGCTGCTGCTGCTGCCGTTGCTGCTGCTTCTGCTGCTTGAATAACACTCAAAATTTTCAAGTAAACACTTGCACAGATGCCTTGATTCAGATGATGAACACCAGAGAAAAAAAATCCAACCTTTTATTGCACACAGAATACAATTTTCTCAAAATTAATTCTGCTTCTTGATGAAAACAGACATCAAAGAGTTTGAATGCGTGTTCAAACACTTTCGAACACTTTGAAGTCTGAAATTGTTTGTAAACAGACTTGTAAGTCTGATTACAAACAAATTCAAGTGCTGCTGCTGCTGCTGCTGCTGTTGCTGCTGCTGCTTCTGATTCTTGAATAACACTCAACTTTTGCAAGTAAACACTTGCATAGATGCCTTGATTCAGCTGATGAACACGAGAGAAAAAAAAAATCCAACCTGTTATTCCACACAGAAAACAATTTGCTCAAAATGAATGCTGTTTCTTGAAGAAAACAGACATCAAAGTGTTTGAATGCGTGTTCAAACACTTTCAAACACTTTGAAGTCTGAAATTTTTGTAAACAGACTTCTTAGTCTGTATACAAACAAATTCAAGTGCTGCTGCTGCTGCTGCTGCTTCTGCTGCTTGAATAACACTCAACTTACTGGGGAACATTGAAAAAGGAATAAAAAAAATCTTTATGAACACAGGAGAAGCAGAATATATTTTTTCCCCTCCATGACTGATGACAGTCCTCTGTTGGTCAGAGAGGGAGGGGCACGGTGCACTGTATTTTCAGTCACATTTGAATATTTGTTTTTCTTTGTGTATGAAGGCTCATGTGTATGAATGAGTGTTCAAGTGTAAAGCTGTGTGCAGCTCTGTGCAGATGTTTTCTTGCAATGATACTTTATTTCAGCTCAGAAACAGGAGAAACAAAGTTCTTTCAGAGCAAGTCAGCACAGAAATCACTGCTGGTCCTTCAAAAAAATAAATGACAACCCTTCAACTCTGTGAGATAAGGCCCATAATCTCAATAAAAAAAGGAAGTCAAAGTGGTTGAATGAGTTTTCACTGCAAAATCTATATGCAGCTGATTACTTTTAAGTTAAGAGTTTGAATGCTTGTTCAAACACTTTGAAGTCTGAAATTGTTTGTAAACAGACCTGTAAGTCTGATTACAAACAAATTAAAGTGCTGCTGTTGCTACTTCTGTTGTTGCTGCTGCTTCTGCTGCTTGAATAACACTCAAATTACTGGGGAATATTGAAAAAGAAATAAAATTTAAAAAAAAGAACTTCCATTGTGAGCCTAAAAGGAATGTGTTAAAGTCTGACTGCATTTGTGTTCTCATGGGGGAGCGTACAATGTAATCAGGGAAAAGAGGAGAGATGTTTCCCTCATGTATTTCAGCAGAGAATGACAATTCTATTCAACTTCACCGTTTAAACTCGCAATGCGCAAAACTCAGCGAGAGAAGCACAACGGGTTATAAAAAATCACAAACCACTGTCTGAATGAGTTTTCATGTTAAATTCTCAATTCATCTGTTTCCTTATGGGAGAGCCTAAATGTACTCAGGGAAAAGAGGAGATGTTTCATGTATTTCAGCAGAGAATGACAATTTATTCAACTTCACCGCTTATAGTCGCAATGCATAACTCTGCGAGAGAAGCACAATGGAGCAATAAAAATGGACATCCCACTGTCTGAATGAGTTTTCATGTTAAATTCTCAATTCATCTGTTTCCTTATAGGAGAGCCTACAATGGAATCAGGAACAAGAGGAGAGATGTTTCCCTCATGTATTTCAGCAGAGAATGACAATTCTATTCAACTTCACCGTTTATAGTCGCAATGCGCATAACTCAGCGAGAGAAGCACAATGGAGCAATAAAAAATGACATCCCACTGTCTGAATGAGTTTTCATGTTAAATTCTCAATTGATCTGTGTCCTTATGGGAGAGCCTACAATGTAATCAGGAACAAGAGGAGAGATGTTTCCTTCATGTATTTCAGCAGAGAATGACAATTCTATTCAACTTCACCCTTTATACTCGTAACGTGCTTAACTCAGCGAGAGAAGCACAATGGAGCAATAAAAAATGACATCCCACTGTCTGAACGAGTTTTCATGTTAAATTCTCAATTCATCTGTTTCCTTATGGGAGAGCCTACAATTTAGTCAGGGACAAGAGGAGAGATGTTTCCATCATATTTTCAGCAGAGAATGATAATTCTATTCAACTTCACCGTTTATACTCGTAACGTGCTTAACTCAGCGAGAGAAGCACAATGGAGCAATAAAAAATGACAAACCACTGTCTGAATGAGTTTTCATGTTAAATTCTCAATTCATCTGTGTTCTTATGGGAGAGCCTACAATTTAGTCAGGGACAAGAGGAGACATGTTTCCTTCATGTATTTCAGCAGAGAATGACAATTCTATTCAACTTCACCGTTTATAGTCGCAATGCGCATAACTCTGCGAGAGAAGCGCAATGGGGCAATAAAAAATGACAAACCACTGTCTGAATGAGTTTTCATGTTAAAATCTCAATTCATCTGTTTCCTTATGGGAGAGCCTACAATGTACTCAGGGATAAGAGGAGAGATGTTTACCTCATGTATTTCAGCAGAGAATGACAATTCTATTCAACTTCACCGTTTATAGTCGCAATGCGCATAACTCAGCGAGAGAAGCACAATGGAGCAATAAAAAATGACATCCCAATGTCTGAATGAGGTTTCATGTTAAATTCTCAATTCATCTGTTTCCTTATAGGAGAGCCTACAATGGAATCAGGAACAAGAGGAGAGGTGTTTCCCACATGTATTTCAGCAGAGAATGACAATTCTATTCAACTTCACCGTTTATACTCGTAACGCGTGTAATGGGAAATATGTATTCTTGGCCTCTCGTGTAATCTGTTAGTTTCATGGTAACCTTCTCCCCACTGTCGCTCAACCTTCTCGAGACATTCTCCTCGTGTCCCGCCAGGGTGAGGTATTCTTTGTTTGTCTCCTCTCATCCTCCCTCCCTTTCCCTTATCCTCGTCCTTCCCAGTCCACTGTATAAGAGACCTCCATCTTCCTCAACTCTTTGCACTTGCACTGGCATCCATTCGAGCTGTTGCACCTGTTGCATCGGTTCTGTTGGTTGTACTTTGTTTGTGCCTCGGATATCCGATCTTTTATTTCTTTTCATTAAATTACTTATTTACTCAGCATTTCTGCATCAGTATCTCCGCTCTTTTCCACAACAATTTGGCGTCCACGAACAGGATAGCTGGAGACCCATCAGTGAAACTCTGAGACGCCGAGGGCCCGGGACCAGGAACAGAGGAAACTCCTCCTTCCCCTCTACCTCGAACCAAGCATTCAGAGACGAGAGGATCGGCGTCTAAGAGTGGATCTGATCGGCTTCACGCTCATCCAACGAACCTGGAGAGAGAGTGCTGATCCAGAGATCGGGTGAGAAGTAATTGTTCTTCTTCCAGGCCTAACAGTGACCAGGTTTTTTTCCGCTTGTCGTCCACTTAAACAGTCCCAGTACAGGACGGAACGCATGCGTGAGTCGCTTCTGTGTGGTAGGCGGTGATTGTGAATCACTGCGTCCCAGTACAGAGCGTAAGTTGGTCGGTTCTGTCCCGCCACCAGATATCCAAGAAGGTTGGTGAAGGCTGAGCGGGCAAGCCTTTTGGTGATTAAGCACCGAAGGGGTGAATTTTTTCTACCTTTTGCACCTGAGTAAGAAAAAGGGGGCACAGGGACGCCTGTGCAGCTACAAGTAATAAGTCTAGACAGGGATGGGGAAGAACCAGAGCAAGATGGTTGCTGCCGCCCCCCAGGGGACAAATTGTGACCGACATGCGAAGAAATACGGTCCAGATTGTCTTGATATGTTGGATGTGTGGGTTGAAAAGTATGGTTTCCCAGGGGGGTCATTGAGTATGGAGGAATTGAAAAACCTCCGGGATAAACCAAGATAGCCGAGGAAAGGTTACAAAAAGAAAAACCAAACAGGTGGAAATTCAAATGATCAAAGATCATGAAAGGTGTTTTTCATTCTGGAAAACTGAAGCAGAAATCAGGGACAGGAAACAAGTAAAAAAACGTGTGAACAGCGCCAGCGCTGGAGCACAAGGGTGACCGAGATAACAGCAGAGGGTACACACACTCAGACACTCCCCAGAGGAGGGAGAAAAGGAGACGGAAAAGCAGCCGCCACACACCGAACATTCACATGCACAAAATCGTCTGTATCCTTCTCTTACAGGCCTGAGGGACCCTCTCCTGGACATGCCTGTCTACCCTCCTCCAGCCTATCCTCAAGCAGCTCTGCCACAAGTCGATCCTGCACAACCCCGCCAACGCCGCAGCTACGCCAGTCGTAGCAGCTCCTCCAGCAGTTCAGCCATCTCCAGCTGCTTCCGCAGATCGCCAAAGCAGTTAACAAAAGCTGCGTGGGATCAAGATGCCCGCCTGACAGAGGTCTGACGTCATGCAGCGCGACGCTGAGAGGCTTCAGCGGAAGCTGACAAGATGGAGGACAAGAAAATGAAGCGTGACAGCCACAAAGCCTCTCTCACCATGATGAGGCATTTCGCCACAGGGTCGCCTGACACGAGGAGACGATCCTACAGGGACAACGAGAACCGGAGAAGAGCAGCCGGCGGGAGAGGACCGGAGGAAATGTGCAGGGTGCATGCCACAACTGCGGCCGAATGGGTCACTGGGCCAAAGAATGCCGGGAAAAAGACCGACGCGACAGACAGGTGAGAGGATCGAGAGGGAACCAGCGACCAAGGTTCCAAGAGGATCCAACTCAGAGCAACTGAGGGAGGGGTGGAGTGGGGGCACGGCATGGATCCGGCGAGACGGAGCCTCGGCCTACAGCGTATTCGCAGAGGAAGTGATGCACACACACATGCAACACGCTTCTGGCAATGAAGAAATGCTTGCTGTCCCCTCTAACTTCCCTTCCCTGCTGACACCTACACTGATTCAGATTCTGATGTTGAGTCCGCTGACACATACACTGACTCATGTTCTGATGTTGATTATTCCAAACGTATACTGATTTACATGCTGATGCTGATTTTTGTTCTGACAATGATGTAGGTTCGACTGAGTGCCTCAGCCTGACGGTGAGACATGCATTGACACTGACACAGAGTCCGAGGTTGATTTACGTGACCAAATTTTGAGCACCATTGACAGGTTAGAGCGTCGTCACGCCTCCTCCACCCACATACACGATGTATAACGGCTGCTTTTGAGAAACGGCCGCGGGTCACCCTTAGCATTGTGGGTAAAAATATCACGTTCCTAGCCGATAGCGGAGCAACACTGTCGCTCATTCGTGCAGAGGAACTTCCTCAGTGTAAAAAAAGTGGGAGGTATATTTACTCTATCGGGGCAGCTGGAACGAAGAAGAGAGAGCCTCTCACCATTCCACTTACTTGTATTGATTATGGCGACGAGACATGCACATTGCAAAAACAAATTAAAAACAGCTTCGTATTGTCAGAAGTGTGTCCGATGAATTTGTTGGGAAGAGATTTGCTTCTAGCCCTGGGCATGAATCTTATCTCCACCCCCAACGGGTTGATTGTTGCCAGGTCGTTATCTTCCTCGGCCTTGGCTCAAATTCCTAAGCCTCTCCTGCATGTCTACCAGTGGTTGCTTCCCCTCGAGGCCTCAGAAGAATTGATAGCGGCGGCTAAAGATAAAGTGCCGGGTGATGCTCACTTCATGAAGGCTTCCAATTTGCACTGCACAGCCAGTGCAACGCGTGAAAGAAACAGTGTGTTTGAGAGTCAATTTTTTTCAAGTGTGAATGATGGCCGTTTTGTTTCTACGTTGTTTTGGGGCCCCCAACGATGCGTTGCCTCTGTTTCACTCACACCGGAGCAGAGTGCATTTTTATCTGTCCGTGGGTCCACCCCACACATTTCACTTTCCAAGGGTCCAGGCGATGAGTGGAAGGACCTAGGTCCCTTTTTGACAAAATGCCTGTCGACCAAAGACTGGCACCGAGAGGAGCGGGACATTTTATTCCCTCACTGAAGGTGCACAAGACTGATTTTCGACTGGAGACATGGGCTCTTCGCTGTCTGCACCTAACAGAGACACGCGACAGCGAGCGCCACAACACCAGGTTTGCATGTTTCACTGACACATCGCAGCTGCCCGAGGAACTGAGTGAGGTTCCCTCCTCACTGTGGGCTGCTCACAAATACGATGTGGGACTGATCAAAGGTGCCGAACCGGTGAAGATCACACCCAAAGTGATATTCGCCCAAACAGCCGCAATATCCTCTGAAACCAGAAGCTGTTGAAGGAATCACTCCTTTTTGACTCTCTCCTCGAAGCAGGTGTCATTGTCCCATGCCCCGACTCGCCAGTACGCACGCCCATGTTCCCTGTCAAAAAGGCCAGAGTTCCTCCTCAACGTGATGACTGGAGGTTTGTTCAAGATTTGAGAGCAGTTAATGCTGCTGTCCACGCCAGGGCACCAAACGTGCCCAACCCGCACATGATTTTATCGCAAATTCCGACTGATGCCACGTGGTTCACAGTTGTTGACCTGTCCAATGATTTTTTCAGCGTTCCTGTTGACCCGGACAGCCAGTTTTGGTTTGTTTTTGAGTTCAACGGGAAACCCTACACCTTCACAAGGCTGTGTCAAGGCTACTGTGAATCACCCACTATTTTTAATGCAGCCCTCCGCGACAGCCTCGCTTCCCTACAGCTGTCCAAAGGTTCTCGCGCTGCTGCAGTACGAGATGATTTATTGATTGCAGCCCCAACGGAGGAGCAATGCCGCGCTGATTCAGTCAGCCTGCTCAAACACCTCGCAGCCGAGGGCCACAAAGCGAGCCTACAGAAGATGCAGTACTGCCAGAACACTGTAACATTTTTGGGCCATGTGATATCAGGCCAAGGTCGTACGCTCTCCCAGAAGCGTATCGGAGCTATCTCATCTTTTCCAAAGCCGCGCACAAAGAAACAGCTGATGTCCTTTTTGGGCCTTTGTGGGTATTGTAGAAATTTTGTTCCAAATTTTTCGATCCTCGAGAAACCAATGAGGGGGCTCATTCACAAACCAGGCATGACTATGTCATCCCAGCTCGCCTGGTCAGAAGCGGCTGAACACGCGTTTACGGCCATGAAGAAGGCCTTGCAGTCACCGCCCACTTTAGGCAGCCCCGACCCCACGAAACCGTTCGCTCAGGCTGTTGACGAGAGAGAAGGCATGACTTCTGTTCTTTTGCAGAAACACGGCACTGACCCAAGACCTGTTGGTTATTTTTCAGCTAAGCTCGATCCGTTGCAGCGGGCCTGCCGGCGTGTCTGCGCGCCACAGCTGCCGCTGAAAAGCCCTGTCAGCATCCCGTGACATCGTGGGATATGCGCAGCTCATGTTGATGGTACAGCACGCCGTGTCCCTGATTTTAGCAGAGCAGCGTGACGCCACATCTCTGCCGCCCGGTACCATGCGTATCACACTTGTTTGCTTGAAATGCCGAATGTGACTGTGAAGAGATGCAACACATTTAACCCAAGATCTCTCATGCCTCTCCCACCGACGGAGAGCCACACGACTGCATAGCCGAACCAGACACAATTTGCTCCCCCGACCTGACCTGACTGACGAACCCCTTGCTAATGCTGATTTTGTTTTCACGCAGATGGTTCAGCTGCCCGGGACGATGCAAAGGCGCCAACAGAGTTGGTTACGCAGTTGTCTCCCGACTCGGAGGTCATCTGTTCTGACTCCTTCCATGTCACCTCTCAGCACAAGGGCAGAGCTGGTTGCGCTTAACTGAAGCTTGTAAATTTGCAGAGGGCAAGTCTGTCACAAAGACTGCCGTTATGCGCTTGGTGTCGTTCATGACTTTGGGGCACTGTGGAAATGCAGGAACTTCCTCAAGTCGGACGGGAAGCCTGTGTTAAATCATGTGCTTATTGCTGACCTCTTGCAAACCATACTTTTCCCCTCCCAGATAGCAGTATGTAAATGTTCTGCTCACACTAACCTTCGTGATGCAGTCCTCGCCACAGCAAAGGAGAAGGCCGCTTGGCCTCCGCCGGGCGCACGCTGGGACCATGCTTTCTAACATTTGGTAGGACCAAATGGTAACCCGTGTCTGCCAAAACATTTATTCCTCAAGATTTTGTTAAATTGACACATGGGTTAGACCACGTGTCAAAAGGGGGATGTTGGAGTTAATCAATCAATTTTGGTTCACTAGAGGGTTTTCAGTGGTGGCACAGAAGCATTGTGAAGCGTGTTTAATCTGCCTCTCACAAAATGCAGGATGACCAGTCAAGATGGCAGCAAAAGCAGCACACCCGGCTCCAACCAGACCATTTGAACACGCCATGATGGACTTTATCGAATTGAAACTGCCAGCAGGGAAAAAGTATTGTCTGGTCATGGTTGATATGTGGTCGGCGGGTCGAAGCGCCCCAGCGCCACACAATCCGCTAACAACGTGGCCAAGGCCTTGCTGACTGAGATAATTCCCAGATGGGGAATTCCAGACAAAATATCCAGCGACAATGGAACACATTTCGCTAACGAGGCACTTGGTCAAATCGGCAAACTGTTTGGCATTGACCTCAGAAAACATTGTGCTTATCACCCTGCCAGTGGTGGGGCGATTGAGCGTGAAAATGGTACGCTGAAGAGTAAGTTAGCCAAATGTTGTGCCGACACCGGCCTGCCATGGCCAAAAGCTCTTCCCATTGTCCTGATGTACATGAGAATGAGGAGACTCGCACGCGCTAATCTCAGTCCTTCTGAAGTTTTGTTTGCAGCTCCTCCCCAGATTGGGATGACTACAGGAGGAAAGGCACTCCCCTCCACGGCCTTGTGTGAAGTCACAATAGTAACTTATTGTTCCAACCTTGCATCCGCCTAGTAGACGTGAAGGCGCCAAGTGTCCGCTGCTCTACCCCAGGCTGCGACGGGACCGCTGCACTGCCTGAAGCCTGGCGACTACGCCCTGGTGAAGGACCTCCGAGAAAGAACTGGAGAGCAAGTCGCTGGCTAGGGCCGCTCCAAGTGCTCCTGGTGACGCAGACCGTCAAAGTTGCTGAAAGAGCCACCTGATCCACGTAAGCCACTGCAAGCGAGTCGTCGCCGGGGAGCTGACGAGGGCACTTCAGAGAGAGCAGGAGAGCCACGGGCCGGATCATCACCTGCCGCTGTAGGACGCCGAGGACGCCGGGAGCTAACGAGTGAAAGGTGAATCAAAACGCTTCACTCCAACGAAAGCAGCAAGATGGAACGTCCGGTGCCATGGCACCCATTCCGCCTGCCAGGCCTTTGCGCTCACGGGCACGCTGGCCAGCCTGGGCCTCATCAGCGGGATCATCGTTTTCACAATCTGGTGCTTGGACAGCACGAAGAGTTTCGAGGAGAAGGTGGCAACGCCACCATCACTGCCTCCGCACTCCTGTTCCAGCACACCCTGCTGGTTCACCGGCTTTTCCACTTCACACCACACCCTACACTACACCCCACATAAACCTCAGTGTAGGTCAGCCCGGACGGGCTGACCGACACAAAAGATGGGCCACAACTGACATGCCCACTCATTCCCTGCAGACTCCTGCACACGCCAGACGCAACCAACCTCTGGTGGCGCGACGTCAACTCTGCAGCACGAGCTCAAGATGGCGCTGCTGATGCGGAGCCATCTCCATAACAATAGCTTATAGGCTAATGTTTAATGAGAGTTATTTTTGGTACAACTGTAAGTTTGTAATACCATG
This sequence comes from Thamnaconus septentrionalis, assembly GCA_009823395.1. Taxonomy (NCBI): domain Eukaryota; kingdom Metazoa; phylum Chordata; class Actinopteri; order Tetraodontiformes; family Monacanthidae; genus Thamnaconus; species Thamnaconus septentrionalis. Next base: position 786 of record WFAA01000031.1, on the reverse strand, counting down.
TGCCTTACAGATTCCTGCCATTATGATCACGGGAAGTGTAACCGCCCAAGTTTATGATGTTTGTGTCTAAAGCCAATGGTGGACATGAATTGATGTTTGTATGGATGTTTTCACTTAGTGTCCTGTGATCAAGAATGATCAAAAGGGGGAATGTAATGGGAAATATGTATTCTTGGCCTCGTGTAATCTGTTAGTTTCATGGTAACCTTCTCCCCACTGTCGCTCAACCTTCTCGAGACATTCTCCTCGTGTCCCGCCAGGGTGAGGTATTCTTTGTTTTGTCTCCTCTCATCCTCCCCTCCCTTTCCTTATCCTCGTCCTTCCCAGTCCACTGTATAAGAGACCTCCATCTTCCTCAACTCTTTGCACTTGCACTGGCATCCATTCGAGCTGTTGCACCTGTTGCATCGGTTCTGTTGGTTGTACTTTGTTTGTGCCTCGGATATCCGATCTTTATTTCTTTTCATTAAATTACTTATTTACTCAGCATTTCTGCATCAGTATCTCCGCTCTTTTCCACAACACGCGCTTAACTCACGCGCTTAACTCAGTGAGAGAAGCACAATGCGGCAATAAAAATGACATCCCACTGTCTGAATGAGTTTTCATGATTCAAATTCTTTTTTGTCATTATTGAAAGTATTCAAAGCATTGATGAAACAATTTCTTTTTGTTTCAGTGGTGTCGATTCATTTGGACGGCAGATTTTTTCCAATGCGTTGGCTGATGTGCAGTTGCACCATTACGCCAGTGAGTGGAGACACAGACCGTGGTATGAATATCAGT
>WFAA01000032.1:0-25365 GCA_009823395.1 Thamnaconus septentrionalis | reverse complement strand
TTCGCTGAAAGATTAGAGGGCTGCGGAACTTATTGACTCAGATCTGACCTCACACTCTCCAGTTGATAGTCTCTGCTGTGGACAAGATCCATCAGTGGCTTCACTGATGATTCCTTCAGCTGGTTCAACCTCAGGTCCAGGAGTCTGAGGTGGGAGGGGTTGGACTTCAGAGCTGAGAGCAGCCAATCACAGCTGAGCTTTGACAAACTGCAACCACTCAACCTGAATAAAGAATAAATGATGGAGGGTTTATAATGATGGAGAGTTTTTCCAGGGTGTCATCACTCTGAAAATCAAAGTGAAATGTCGACTTCAGAATCTGCAACTAAAAAATTCAAGAGAGTCTGGCTGCAGACCTGCACTGAGAGGTCCGCCTGCACTGTCAGGACCGGAAGTTGATTTAAAGCCTTTCAAATTAAAAGCTTTCATAAATTAAAATATTTTATAACAGAAGACGTGACAAAAGAGGGTACTTGGCGTACTGTGAGTGTCAAGAAGTACAGCAGCAAAAAAAATAAAATAAATAAATAGATCAGGTCGATAGATACCAGAAAAGGCCCCGGCTTTGTTTTTTGCTTTATTTTTTTAAATTAATATTTTATTATATTTTATTTGTTTTCTAGGCAAAAATTCTGAAAAGATCTCATAATTAGGAGATAATCTCTAAATTACGAGAAAAGATCTCGTAATTACGAGATCCTGATCTCATATTTAAGAGATCTTAAAATTAAAAGGAAACTTCTAACTCCGTAATCAGCGGCAATGATGACGCCATCGCAGTTAAACAGATTTGTATTTTTTTGAGGAACTTTATTTAGAAAGAAGAATGGACTGACAACAAATAATGTTTCAAAAATATTAATCTGAAACCAAGAACAGCGGAAAGCAATTTCAATCTATTTCCCTCTTGTGCTCAATCTGTAAACCATAGAACAAGCGGAAAGTCGATCACTTTAACGAACCGTCCAACAGTTCGAGAACATCAGAACAATCCTAACTATTTGAGATGCCTGCGCACATACAATATTAGTACCATCCCCAGTTTTCACAAGTATTCGTTCGTCAACTGCGGCCGCCGCCCTGCTCAGCAGCACCCCAGGTGGTGCACACATACACACACTGACACTACACACAGTGGGGTCGACCTGCTGATGGGGGCGGGATTCGGCATCTTTCCCACCCTGGATGGGCCCTGTGCAGTCCGGTGCCCCTGGGGTGCGTGACCAGCTGGGCCTATGGGGACCTTGCCATTTGCAGCGGGGTCCCCCTTCCCCCAATCCTGGGGCCGGCCCGCTGTCCGGGTGGTCCCCCTGCGCCGCTCGGGGGCGGCTGGGCGGCGACGACCCGAATCACGGGGGTATGACAGTGGTTTATTTATTTTTATCTTTTTATTTTATTTACTTATTTATTTTTCTGTTACAGGGCACAGGGGGAACCGGGGAACTTTCACTTGGGGACCCGCTTTGCCGGCGTCGGGGGCGGGGGTGCGGCTGTGGCCTCGGGGGCCGGCTGTCCCCTGGCGTCGGGGAGTCCCGGGGCGGTGGGGACGGCTGGGAGATGTGGGGGGTGGAGGGGGGCGGCATACTGGGTCCGTAAGGGGGGGACTCTGGGTGCCCGGGCCTGCCTTGGGTACCGATCCTCCCGGTGGGTCAAGGGGCTGGGTCCTGGTCATGGGGATGGCCCTCATCCGGGGGCCGGGTTCGGCTGCCTGTCCGCCCCAAGTGGTATCCCTTCTTCTTGGGGTATCTGCCTCCCTGTCATCGATGGCGTGGGGCGGTTGCGACCTCGGAGGCCGTATTAATTGGCAGCCTACTTCCAGTGACGTACTCAAACACACCCACTCCCACATTCAGGTACACACACCACCACATCCATACACACACACACACACGCGCGCGCGCGCACACACAAGTATACACACATGTAAGTATGCACACACACACACAAGTATACACACATGCAAGAATACACACACACACACACAGGTATACACAAGCGCGGGTACACTGTTGCACACTGTTGCATATGTGGGCCCCATAGTTTTTATTATGGACAGTATTTAATGATTTCATTTGATTTGTTCTTATTTCATTATTATTTCCAATTACTGTGGTGTTTTTGTTTCACCGGCCATGATAGAGAGTAGGCTTTGATGTCGATGAATCGAATATTTGTGTATTGCACACGGGCACCTGTAGGACACCTGTACAAGACGGGGGGTCCTGACTATTGCACACGGGCACCTGTAGGACACCTGTAGAAGACGGGGGGGTCCTGACGCGGCTCGGGCTTCCGATCGCCGATTGGAGAAGATGTTGCTAAGCTAATGCCGGTGTGTACGACAGGTAGCAGAAGTTGGAAGACAAAAATAAACTGTAAAAACACACAAGTACGCCTGGACCTTCTTCTTATCGTCCATGTGTGCAGCAAATCTTGGAGGCACCGCTGGGATTGATTAACGCTGCAGTCAGCGTGGTCCGGAAAGTGACGGGGATCGCCTTCGATCAAGATAAGGAGCGCGCAGCTTCGGGGGCACGGCTACACCGAGGACGATGGATCTGGAAGAGTTGGCGGAGATCGTGTCACAGAAATTGTGGCTTCTGCAACTGGACCAGTTGAAAAAAGTAGGTGTTGAAGCCAAAATCCCTACTGGAATTGTCACGACAAGGCGGGCGTTGGTCAAACAAATTACCGAATTCGTAATTGATGATGAAGAAGAAGATGTTGCCATGCATCACCTGAAGACAATGTTAAAGAAGCTTGAACAAATAACAACTGACACAGAAAACTCTGAAATAGACACAGAAAACACCGCACTAATTAGCCAGAAAACACATGAAGAAGTGAATTTAGCTGAAAAATACTCACAGCTTCAGTTAAACAGCCAAGCCCTACAAGACGAAGTGAGGAGGCTGAGTGAAAGAATGAACAGTGCTTTGTCAAGTCAAGTTTCAGCTCCACTAAATGTAAAGAGATTTCCAGAAGTAACAATGAGGAGAGAATTCAAGATCTGTGGCCAGATTGGGGAGAAGGGGCAAAAAGACAGACTCTCATACAGAAACTTGATGCATCAAATTGATCGAGGACTGAGTAAGGGACACAGTGAGGCTGAAATTATGGAAGCTGTGATCAGATCAATCAGCCCAGGTTTGAGCATCCGTGACATGTTGGAAATAAAAAGTGACTTGACCCTCGCCCAGGTAAAGACTATATTAAAGGGGCATTTCAAAGAGGACAGTTCTACAGACCTGTACCACCGACTTGTAAATATAACACAAGATATCCGTGAGTCTCCTCAGAACTTCCTCTTCAGAGCCATTGAGTTAAAAGAGAGGCTGGTACTCGCGTCCCGGGACGTCGACTCAGAAGAACAATACAGTCTGGAGTTCATCCAAAAGAAATTCTTGAGGTCTGTTAGTCCTGGGCTGTTAAGTGACAATATCAAGTTCCAGGTAAAACCCTACCTTGGTGATCGACAAGTGACGGATGAAATGCTAATTGAACGGATGAACGAGGCAGCTAGTGTAGAATTTGAAAGACTTCAAAAACAAAGGAAAAACACAATCAGTAAAAATCCCAAAGTAAATGAAATTCAGACAGAAATGCAGCCCAATCAACAGGTTCTGGGCGCATCTGAAGCTAGAGTGGGTGTTCAGGAGCAGTCAGATGAAGTCATAAAACCCAAGATTCGCAAGACCCCAGCCATAGTCAGCTCGCGAGACTCTGACATTTGTGAAACTATCAGGCTGCTGAGAGAAGAAATGGCTGAAATAAGAAAAACCATAAACAACTCTCAGGGACCCAACCGCCAATTAAAGACAAGCTTTAAGAGAGGATGCAAAGTTTGCCAGGAGCAAGGGATCGGTGACCAGTGTGAACATTGTCTTAAGTGTGGACAGTCTGGACACTTCTCGAGGGGCTGTAGAGGACCAAGGAGGCTGACGGAGAAACCAGACGGCATGAAGGTGACAGTTCAGGCCGTCACACCCCCAAAACCTCCAGCTCCACACCAAGCCGAACCAGACAATACAGTGCACGAGGCTGTCGAGAGAGAATTGAGCAGCTGGAGGCAGAGTTAGAAGGAAATGGGAAGGTGCAACAAATTGTGGGCGCCACCTACACCAGCCATCTTTCCTTTCATCGACAAGCTAAGTTGCAAGCTCCCATCAGGAAGAAGTGCATGGTGGATTGCTTCTTTGAGGGAGTAGCAACACAGGGACTGTGGGATACAGGTTCACAGGTCACGATTATCAACGACAGCTGGAGGAGGTCCTGTTTCCCACACATCCGGCTACGCAGCCTGGACGAACTACTGAGTGAGGACGAGACTCTTGTGGGCAAAGCAGCAAACCAGACACCCATCCCATTTGCTGGCTGGGCTGAGCTAAGGTTCAAGCTTGGATCCAGTGCGGGCCAGACCAAAGACGTGAAGTGTAGTGTGAGGACAGGTCCACTCCCCACAAGACAAGAAGTCCTTTTCGAACCGGAGGAGATTCCAGAGTGGCCCGAGGGAGTGAACATCACTGAAACTGTCATCTGCCTGAAAAAGGGAAACTGGTCCAGGGTGAGCATTCCTGTCATGAACAACAGCAATTATAACATCACTCTCACCCCTTGCACAGTGCTAGGACACCTACAACAGGTCAGAGCTATTTATCCGGTAGATGTAAGACCAGCTAGTGCAAGTGGAAACACAGACGAGACATCCAGTGAGAAGGAAAGTATAAACAACACAGTCTGTTTGAGTGAAGACACCACTGATTTGCACAGAACAACAGAGACGCATCAAGAGAAGCACAGACGGACAGACACAGGCACGCATGTTTCATGGGACCCTCCAGTATCAGTGGACCACCTTACACCAGAGCAGCAGGAAAAGGTGAGAAAAATGCTGCGAGAAGAGTGCACTGCGTTCTCAAGAGATGAAAATGATGTAGGATGCATTCCATCCCTGCAGTTAAAAATCAGGTTGAGCGACACCACTCCAGTGAGGCGAACATACACCTCAGTACCTAAGCCACTCCACAAGGAGGTGAAGGAGTATTTGGAGGATCTCTTGAACAGGGGATGGATTCAGAAATCCAGGTCCCCATACTCATCACCAATAGTCTGCGTGCGCAAGAAGGATGGGAGTTTGCGCCTGTGCGTGGATTATCGTGAGCTAAATCAAAAATCCATTCCTGATCGTCACCCCATCCCTCGAGTTCAGGATATGTTGAACAGCTTGACTGGCAGTGCTTGGTTTTCCGTGCTGGACCAGGGCAAAGCATATCATCAGGGTTTCCTGGAAGAGAGCAGCAGACCACTCACAGCCTTTATAACACCTTGGGGTTTGTACGAGTGGGTGAGGATCCCTTTTGGCCTGTCCTCGGCTCCAGCAGAGTTTCAGCGCAGCATGGAGGAATGTCTTGCAGGAATACGAGATGAAACATCCCAACCTTACCTGGATGACAATCTTGTGCACAGTAAGTCCTTTGATGACCATTTACGTGATCTGAGAGAGGTGCTGCGTCGTTATCAAGCACATGGAGTAAAGTTGACAGCTAAAAAATGTGAAGTGTTTAAGGACAGAGTGAAATTTCTGGGGAAGATTGTGTCCAAAGATGGCTACTGCATGAATCCGGCCGAGATAGCACCAGTACAGGTGCTGAAAGAGCGTAAGCCCGAGACAGTGGGAGACTTGAGGAAGATGCTGGGTTTCCTGTCCTACTATCGTCAGTATATCCCAAATTTCTCACGCACTGCTAAACCACTCTACAGTCTCTTGTCCATCGAGAAAACCCCAGGGCATAAGATCCAAAGACCCAGAGTGACTACGAAAAAGGGGAAACACAAGACATTGGACCAGCTGTCCTCAAGCCAGCCGATCGTCTGGACGGAACAACACCAGGACGTTCTGTGCCAGCTCATAGAATATCTGCTGCATCCTCCACTTCTTGGTTACCCTGATTTTGAGAAGCCATTTGTGTTGCATTGCGATGCCTCTCAGGAAGGGCTCGGTGCAGTACTTTACCAGAGGCAACAAGGCAAGTTGGTGGTTATTGGCTACGGGTCAAGAACGTTAACTGCTCCAGAAAAGAATTATCACCTCCATTCAGGAAAATTAGAATTTCTAGCAATGAAGTGGGCCATCTGTGAAAGGTTTCGTGAGTACCTGTATTATGCACCGGCTTTCACTGTGTACACCGATAATAACCCCCTAACCTACGTTCTGACAACAGCAAAGCTGAACGCATACAACAATCGGTGGGTTTCTGAGTTGGCAGACACATTCTCAATCAAGGCCCTGGCAGAGTCAACAGAGATGAGATGGCCTGTCGCGAATGCCTCTCGAGGAACAGTACATGTCCACCTGTTCCCAGCAAATGGAACCAGAGGTAATATCGACTGTGACCCAGACACTGCAGGTTGAATCAGTTGAACATGAGCCATTTATGTGTCCAGCCACCATCACTGCAGGATGTACTGAAGTAGAACAAGAACAGGTATCCTCTCCAGTTGCAGAAATCTCTTTCGAGAACCTCAGGAAGGCACAAGAGGATGACCCAGTTATTGGCACAGTGCGAGAGTATGTCATGACAGGAAAGTGGCCTCAGCTAAGGGGAAGGGGTTGGCACGATGACATCTCTGTTCTAAGGAGGGAGAGAAGCAAACTGTTGGTCAGTGACGAAGGTATCCTGTATAGGAAGTCAGTGGCTAGAGCTCAGCTAGTGCTGCCCAAAGTATTCCACAAACTGGTTTACAGGGAACTCCATGAGGAGATGGGACACCTTGGTGTCGAGCGGACACCACATGCAAAGGGACGTGGACCATTATGTAACTGAGGTGTGTAGCTGCCTGAAACGAAAGCGTCCAAACAAGCCAACTAGAGCACCGTTGGTTAACATTGTGACAACCTACCCCTTTGAGATGGTTTCGATTGATTTCCTGCACTTAGAGAGCTGCAAGGGGGTGTATGAATATATCCTGGTTGTAATAGGCCACTTCACCCGATTCGCCCAGGCATATGCATGTACAAACAAGTCATCAAAAACAGCAGCTGAGAAGATCTTTGGAGATTTTGTGCTCAAATTTGGGTTTCCTGCTAAGTTGCATCACGATCAGGGCAAGGAGTTTGAGAATAGGCTGTTCTCCAAGTTGGGAGAGTACTGCGGCATCCAGGGCTCGCGCACAACACCTTACCACGCAGCTGGAAATGGCCAAGCAGAGAGATTTAACCGAACACTCCTCTCCATGCTCAGGAACTTGACAGCAGAAGCCCAATTAGACTGGAAGAGCTCCTTGAACAAAGTGGTACACGCATACAATTGCACGCGCAGTGAAGCCACTGGGTACGCTGCATATTACCTCCTCTATGGTAGGAACCCCAGACTACCAATTGACATTATGTTTGGCCTGACGCCAGGTGATCAAAGCTCTTCTCACAGCGATTATGCCAATAAGTGGAGGATGCGGATGCAAGAGGCATACAGGTTGGCATCCAAAACTGTTCAGAAAGAGCAAAAGAGGGCAAAGAAGCAGGATGACAGGAAGACATATGGGGCAGAATTGCAACCAGGGTGTCGGGTACTGGTGCGGAATTTGAGGGACAGAGGGGGCCCAGGGAAACTCAGGTCTTATTGGGAAGAACAAGTCCACATCATAACTGAGAGGAAACACGAGGACAGCCCAGTGTATACGGTTCGGCCTGAGACGGGTCTTAACAAGACAAGAGTTCTGCACAGGAACCTCTTACTGCCCTGTGATTTCCTGCCTGTGGAATAGGATACACGGGAGAGGAAGAAAATGGAAAGACAGACAAACATTAACAGGGGAAATAAAGGACAATGGGAACAGAAGGAGACAGACCCTGACAGTAGTTCAGAGGATGAAAGTGAGTGGACATTCATCACCACACGACCAGCACAGCCAGTGGATCAGGTCCAGAGCCAGCTGAGGGTGGAAGCCGATGAATTCTGGCCACAAGTCCCTGACAGAGGACGAGAACAAGATGAGGAGGAAGATGACCGCCCAGACAAGGGTGAGATCGAGCGAGAAGAGGGAAGGACATCAGAGGCAGGACCAGAGGCATTCTCTGACAGAGTGGAAGAGTCCGTTGCGGGGCAAGAGTCTGCATCTGATGATGCAGACGAGACAAACCCAGAACCCCGGTCAGCTCCATCAAGATCATATCGTTTAAGAAAAAGAAACCCACCCAAGACACTTACTTACAACACATTAGGTCAACCCTCAGTTACCCAAAGGCATAGGTAATGGTGACAGTTAGAAGTAAGAGATAAGTTCATAGGTCTGTGTTATAGTGCATGGTGTTGGGAATTAAAAATGCTCAGTTCATAGTGGTATTTTAAGTTCAATTTTTGTTAAAAATACAAGGTAAAGTACTAGGGTCCAGACCACTGACGCATAGAAAGATGCTGGTCCAGACCACTGACGCATTGAAAGATGCTGGAACAAGGCTCTTGTTCAAAAGGTGAACAAGGGCTTGAGTGTTTACAGTGCACGTGAAGATCCAATATGTGCCGAGTTGGTACGAAGCAGAATGTCGAGGACGACAGCTCGAGTAAGTTCTTTTTTTTTTTTTTTGACTTACTGCAAGGCATGCAGTAAGATATGTGGGTCTGTGTAATGGGTTATGGGGTAGAAGTAGGGTGAAACTCTTTTCAGTCCGAGATACAGTGCCCACTTGAGTGGTGGAGTAGCATTGCAGATATCACCTGGCCAGTAATATCTGTTGCGTAGACATGACATGAAGCGGGAGATGGATGTCATGTTAAAGACTGTTGCTGTACAGCGTTCCGAAGACTGACTCCCACACAACCTACGCCCGTGACTCATCGGTTGAAGACAGGAGTACTCTGGGAAATCCGAAATGTAGGGACGACATTCATTTGGGAGGGGAGAGTGTGGGCCCCATAGTTTTTATGATGGACAGTACTTAATGATTTCATTTGATTTGTTCTTATTTCATTATTATTTCCAATTACTGTGGTGTTTTTGTTTCACCGGCAATGATAGAGAGTAGGCTTTGGCGTGGAATCGAATATTTGTGTATTGCACACGGGCAACTGTGGGACACCTGTAGAAGACAGGAGGGGGTGGGGGGGGTCCTGACTATTGCACACGGGCACCTGCAGGACACCTGTAGACGACGGGGGGGGGGGTCCTGACGCGGCTCGGGCTTCCGATCACCGATTGGAGAAGATGTTGCTAAGCTAATGCCGGTGTGTACAACAGGTAGCAGAAGTTGGAAGACAAAAATAAACTGTGAAAACACACAAGTACGCCTGGACCTTCTTCTTATCCATGTGTGCAACACAGAGCTTATTGCCTTATTTATCCATGAGTATATCATTATTATTATTGTTATTATTGTTATCATTATTATATTATTATTATTATCAATATTGTTGTGTCACTATTAACGTTGTTATTATTATCATCGCTATTATTATTATTATTATCATTATATATACTCGCATGTATGTTTATATATGGGTATATATGCATCTGTGTGTATATGAATATGTGTATATGTGTGGGTATGTGCATGTATATCTCTTTAGATTAATCAGGTTATCATTTGAATAAGCCCAGTATCTGACAATTAGCAATGCAAATTTACATTCTGTTTTGTTCTCTTTTAACACAATAGTTGTATATTGTTGCCAGTTGCCTCCTCTACGCCTCTCTCTCTATCGTATTTACCAACTGTGCCTTTAATTTTCAAATTCAAACACAAACCAGTGACTACAAATTGAAATTCAACAGTGAAGTGAAAACCATGACAACAACAACAAGAGTGATAGAAGTTGTAGAGTGAAGAGGGTGAACTGACCTCAGAGTCTCCAGTTTACAGTCCTGACTCTGCAGAAAACCACTCAGCACCTTCACTCCTGAATCCTTCAGCTGGTTTCTACTCAGGTCCAGGTCTCTGAGGTGGGAGGGGTTGGACTTCAGAGCTGAGAGCAGCCAATCACAGCTGAGCTCTGACAAACTGCACTTCCTCAACCTGAATAGAGAATAAATGATGGAGAGTTTTTCCAGGGTGTCATCACTCTGAACATCAAAGTGAAATGTCGACTTCAGAATTTGCAACAATAGAAAATGTCACCTTGAAATTAAATCCTCAGTCCAAACTAATGTGTGTGTAAATGATATTTGGTCATATGACCACTGATAACACGTTGTACCTTCAAACATGAAGTTTTCATGTTGCTGGATGTCATTTTGATATGAATAAACTTTCAGTTCAATGTTTATTCAACATGTGTGATGAACTGTGTTTGGTGCTGAAACCATCATCCACTGGTTCCAAACCAGTACTGACCCCAGAGTCTCCAGTTTACAGTCTGGACTCTGCAGAAAACCACTCAGAACCTTCACTCCTGAATCCTTCAGCTGGTTCCTACTTAGGTCCAGGTCTCTGAGGTGGGAGGGGTTGGACTTCAGAGCTGAGGCCAGCCAATCACAGCTGAGCTCTGACAAACTGCAGCCAAGAAACCTGCATAAAGAATAAATGATGGAGAGTGAAATTCACAGCTGTGTGTGTGTGTGTGTGTAATTTACAGTAAAACCAGTTTACACATTTATAATGGAAACAAAGTGTCTGCAAATTGAATTTCCAACAGCAGTGCAGTGAAAATCATGACAACAATAACAAGAGTGATAGAAGTTGTAGAGTAAAGAGGGTGAACTGACCCCAGAGTCTCCAGTTTACAGTCTGGACTCTGCAGAAAACCACTCAGCACCTTCACTCCTGTATCCTTCAGCTGGTTCCCACTCAGGTCCAGGTGTCTGAGGTGGGAGGAGTTGGACTTCAGAGCTGAGAGCAGCCAATCACAGCTGATCTTTGTCAAACTGCAGTTCCTCAACCTGAATACAGAATCAATACTTGATTTCTTCCATGGTGTAAATGTCATATTAAGAGTCATTTCTCCCTGTTGATGATCCAGATGTGCAGCTATTGCTTCTGCTCAGTCATGTGACCTTCATCACCAATCAACAACTTCCATTGAGCTCCAAAGTGACTGGAGACATTTTACACACTTTCTTCCACCATCCAAAGTCTTTTCTGGCTGCAGATTGTTGACATGAAAATATCAACAACATCCACTTTGTCGAGATGAGTCTTTAATATCTGCTTCAAAGTCTTCACACTGAGCAGCGTTACACACCAGTTGTCATCTGCTGACACACACTGTCCACCAGTAGAAAGCAGGAACTGACCTGAGAACTTCCAGTCTGCAGTTTGGACTCTGCAGTCCAGCACAGAGCAGCTTCACTCCAGGATCCTTCAGCTTATTGTAACTCAGGTCCAGGTGTGTGAGGTGGGAGGGGCTGGACTGCAGAGCTGAAGACACCATTGCACAGTGAACCTCTGAGAGTTCAGTGTCATATCTGCAATGAAGGAGAGCAGAGAGAGAAGTTGTGGTCGACATGTGAGACTCTGCTGACTGTGAAAGTGATTCAAGACTCTTTAACATCTGATCAGCTGCTTCCATCATCATTATCATCATCATCATCATCACCACCATCATCATCATCCATCATCATCATCATCATCATCATCATCATCATCAGCAGCAGCAGCAGCAGCAGCAGCAGCAGCAGCAGGTCCTCAGTGTCTCCACTGCAGTCTCCTCAACCCGGGAACTGAGTGCAGCTTCACACTCCAGTGTGTTCCAGTCACTGAGTGTCAACACGTCCTGTTGTGACTGACAGTGTTGCTCTGATCTGCTGCTTCAACTCAACATGATGCTCAGTTGTGGGTAACAACAGTAGCAGGGTGGCTAACACCAAGAGCACACACACACACACACACACACACACACACACACACACACACACACACACACACACACACAGTGTTTATGTACCTTAAACCTATCACAGCCTTCCTGCAGTTCCTCACAGCTGGAATCAGTCTCAATCTTCCCTCCTCTGATGTCTTGTACTTGCTGAGGTTCAACTCCTCCAGAACCTCCTCTGACATCTGCAGCACGTAGGCCAGAGCTGAACACTGAAACACTGAGAGTTTTTTCTTTGATCTGTTCTCTGACTTCAGGAACTCTTGGACCTCCTGATGCACTGACTGATCCTTCACCTCCAGCAGACAGTGGAAGATGTTGATGTTTCTGTCAGGATTAACATTACGAGTGTTCATCTCCTTCAGGTTGTTGATGACCTTCTTTATGGTTCCTGGATGGTTGTCAGTGAGACCCAGCAGGCTTCCTAAGAGTCTCTGGTTGGATTCCAGACTGAGTCCATGGAGAAAGCGAACAAACAAGTCAAGGTGACCGTTTGGACTCTTCAAGGATTTCTCCATCATCCTCTTAAGAAAGGTGTCCAAGGTTTGGTCACCTTCTTTTCTAAACAGGTTTGACAGTTTATCTAATAGCCATTGTTTTAAATCTTGGAGGAAATCTTCAACAACCTGGTTGTTCCTGTTGGTGTGACAGTGGAAGATGTAAACTGCAGCCAGAAACTCCTGGACGCTCAGATGAACGAAGCAGTAGACGGTTTTGTGGAAGATCACACTCTCTCTTCTGAAGATCTCTGTACAAACTCTGAGACCACACTTCTCCAGGTCTTCACTGTAAAACATGATGTTTCCACTCTTCAGATGTTCAAATGCCAGCTGGCCCAGCTTCAGAAGAAGCTCCCTGTCAACCTCCGTCAGCTCCTGTGGACCTCCTCCATATTTGTGCTGCATCCTCTTGGTCTGGACCAGCAGGAAGTGTGAGTACATGTCAGTCAGGGTCTTGGGCAGCTCTCCTCTCTGCTCTGAGCTCAACATGCTCTCCAGAACTGTGGCAGTGATCCAGCAGAAGACCGGGATCTCAACCATGATGTGGAGGCTCCTGCAGGCCGTGATGTGGGAGATGATCCTGCTGGACACATCTTCTCTATCTCTGAACCTCCTCCTGAAATACTCCTCCTTCTGGTCATCGGTGAAGCCTCGTACTTCTGTCAGCCTGTCTACACATGACGGAGGGATCTGATTGGCTGCTGCAGGTCTGGAAGTTATCCACAGCAGAGCCGAGGGAAGCAGATCTCCTCTGATCAGGTTTGTTAGCAGGACGCTGACTGACTTCTTCTGAGTGACGTCAGTCACCACCTGCTTCTTCTTAAAGTCCAGAGCCAGTCTGCTTTCATCCAGGCCGTCCAAGATGAAGAGAAGTTTGCAGACATGCAGCTGCTCTGCTGTGAGCTTCTCTAACGTTGGATGGAAAAGATGGAGCAGCTCCAGAAGACTGTAGTGCTGCTCTTTGACCAAGTTGAGCTCCCTGAATGAGAGAGGAAGCACCAGATGAAGGTCCTGGTTCTTCAGGCCCTGGGCCCAGTCCAGAGTGAACTTCTGCACTGAGAAGGTTTTTCCAACCCCAGCGACGCCGTTGGTCAGCACCACTCTGACTCTGAGTCCCTGCTGCTCAGGTGAGACTTCAAAGATCTGTCTGCACCTGATTGGACGGTCGTGGAGGATCTTCTTGGTCTTCTTGGTCTCCAGCTGCCTGACCACATGCTGTCTGTTGACCCCCTTACTCAGTCCCTCAGTGATGTAGACCTCAGTGTAGATGCTGTTGAGGAGGGTTTGACTTCCTGCTTCTTCACCTTCAGTCACACGTTCACATCTCCTCTCCAGACTGATCTTCTGCTGCTGTAGAAGCTCCTGCAGACCATTACCAACTGGAGCAGAGAAAAGGTTGGAGAAGAAACAATGAAGTTGCAATGAGGCCAGAATTGTCATTTTAACTCATGATTCTAATTGTGTCAATAAAGCTCCATGAGCGACTGTGTTTGCAGTCAGTCTATAGTCCCTCTGCAGTGACAGTGAGATGATGTGCAGGTGGACACTCTTACTGTGAGACGTCCTGACAGGGTGGTTGGTAGTTTGAAGTCCTGCTCCACCCTGAGACACAGCAGAGGACGCTGCTGCTGCTGCTGCTGCTGCTGCTGCTGCTGCTGCTGCTGCTCCTCACCACCAGGACTCCCCTCCGTCTTCCTGTGGAGACACTTTGGCTTTGACTGATTGGTGTCCATCACTTGTCAGCTGTTTTTCTGACACCATCATTAGTTGGATGGAATCATTGTCTCCATCAACACTAACTGACAGCCTGCTGGCCTCCTAGTGGGCTCTTCACAAATCACTTCTTGTCTTTTGCTCTGTTTTCTAAATTCAATCCCTTCATGCAGCTTCACAATCAAACAATTTGACCCATAAAGAATAAAGTGCAACCATTAATGACTATATTTTCAACCACGACGTTGCGCCTATAATCGTTTTGTAGCAGTGGTTAGCGCTGCCGCCTCACAGCAAGAAGGTTGTGGGTTCTATTCCGGGCCTGGTGGAGTTTATATTTTTCTCCCTGTGTCTGCTGGGTTCTCTCCGGGTCCTCCGGCTTCCTCCCACTCTCCCAAACTCTAAATTGTCCGTAGGTGTGCATGTGAGTGTGAATGGTTGTTTGTTTCTATGTGGCCCTGTGATGAACTGGCGACTTGTCCAGGGTGTCACCCTGCCTTCGCCCTAGGACAGCTGGGATCGGCTCCAGCAGACCCCCGAGACCCTGAATAGGAATAAGCGGGTATAGAAGATGAATGATATTAATCTATCAAATGTATATTTTCTATCTGGTGTGGTTGACACCTGGTGGGCTCTGGTTGAGCAGTGGCTCTGTGGAACTGGCCCTTTGTTTCTCAGCAGACAGAGACAGTGGAGTCACATTGCACTGAACTTTGGATTGAAATTCATCTCAGTGGAGTTCAGCTGCACTTTGATGAACATGCAGTTCATTATGCCCTCTGTGAATGGGTGACTTCTAGCCAGAGGAAGCAAGAATATCAACTTAAAGGCAGAGGTTCCTCCCAACGCCCTCTACCTTGTATGATGTGTTTAACAGTTCTCATGCATGTTCTCTAAACCACCTCCATGGTCTCTAGGACAGCCACTGGTATTCCCTTATAAGGATATACGTTGTGACTGACGACCCTCTCTCTGCCCTGCCTACCTGTCTTGTCTTCTCCCGTGCAGGTAGCAGTGGGCATGGATTGGGTTCTCAGGGAAGTTGCTGCACCTGAGCTCAGGGAGCTTTTAAAAACTCTGGCTGCTCACTTCTCTCTCTCTCTTCCTCCCGGCCTGATGCAGCACCTTGGTTTGGGTTTTGCTTTAGTTTTTACACCTTGCAACATCACACAAACACTGTTTCACTCATACACGCATTTAGACTAATGACTTTCCTGATTACACACCTCATGTTAACTTAAGTTTCTTTTTTTGTGTTGGTTTAGTAAAATAAAAACATTTAAATTGGTTTTCCTTGTGTTGTGTCTTATTGTCATGACCGTTGCTGCCCGGTTCGTGACAATGTGTATACATTAACATCTGTGTGCATAAAACTGTGGTGTTGGAGCTGCATCCTAGGAGTTGTTCACATCTGGCCTCAAGAGCTCCCTCAGGCAGACCATGGTGCCTGATCGATGCCTGACTTCTTTTGGAATAAACTTACTTCTATTTAATCAAGTCGGTGTCAACGAGGATTCCTTCATCATCTACACATCACAGCAGCTGCCTGATAATACACCACAAAAGATTCTCTTGGCTTGACCACTGGCCACAACTTTTGACACCTTTTCACTGTCTGCTGAATTTATTGCATTAAAATAAACAAATCTACAAACACAACAAAAAGTATTTTGCACACTGTCTGTTTCAGCCTTTTGGTCAAATTAAAGGTTTTCTAAATGATCAACAGTTTTAACAGGAGGTTTTACATTGATGGCACAATAAATCACATTACTGCTGTCTGTCTATTCATCATATAATACAGGTAGCCTGGTTCCTTACTGTGTTCCAGAGGCTCCAGGTTCAATACTGAAGGTTAGAAGTTCAAACATGGACCCCTTATCCTTCAGAGACACCCCACTGGACCCTGGAGACTTTGCTCTGTCCTCCTCTTCCTCCACTGGAAGACTCATCTTGAGTCCTGGAGTCAGTCTGAGGTGAAACATCAAGTGTGACAGTGAGCTGAGAACCCAGTGAGTTCCACTTCAGACAGAGAGAACAGGAAGAAACACTGAGTTCCCAGTGGGATCCAGCAGACACACGGAGGGTTGCCAACATTCCTGTAGAATACGGGATTGTCCCATATTTGGCAACATAAAGACCCATCCCATAATGAACTGATACAGGACGTCACCAAATGCCCTCACCCGTTGAGAAAAAATGAATCGGGACTTCAGTCATCTCCACAAGTCCCACCCTCGACCCCTTGACTGAGACCACATTTCATGTGTTCTTGACTCAGTGACCACTCACCTGCTGCTGCTGCTGCTGCTGCTACTGCTGCTGTGGTGGTGGTGCTGTTACTGCTGCTGCTACTGCTGCTGCTACTGCTGCTGTGGTGGTGGTGGTGCTGTTACTGCTGCTGCGACGCCTCAAAATGGAGCCTGACAATGAACAACTGGAACTTCTCTTCCTGCTTCTGCCGCTCCTCATTTTATGAAGACAAAGGCCAAAGTCCACAGCACAACTCACTCTCACTGGCACACCCATAAGCAACACACACACACACACACACACACACACACACAGTTTCCAGCGTCATAAATGAGCTCCACTGTCATCAGAATGTTTATCATGACTTCATATCATGACTTTTTTTTTCTTCAGAAAATCATGATTTATTCTGACAATTATTGTCAGAGATTTTCAAGAGAAGCTCACAAACAACACATTAAACACAACCGGTGTACTTTTGAACCGCGTCCACCGGCTCTCAGCTTGTGGATGTGTTCAGTGACTCTTCATCACACCATCAAACTCCAGCTCTCTAGCGCAGCCATCAGGCCAAGACAAGAACCGGCGTCCATGTGACGTGAACTCCTCCCACATGCTCACTCACTCACACACACACACACACACACCTGTGGCCTGAGGTGGAAGGTATCAAAGTACAAATACTTTGTCTCTGTTGTTAAGACAATTTTACAAGTATCTGTACTTGACTTGGGTATTTCTTTCTGACTTTTTACTTTTACTCCCTACATTTGGACACAAATATTGGAACTTTTTCCTGCTCACATTGGAAAAACACGCTGGTTACTATTGTTGTTGGTTTTAAAGGGTTTAAAGGATACAAATTATGTTCTAAGTTATTCAATTATGATTTGTTCTAGTTATTGCTTGAAGTTTTTTCAGCTGTTGTGTCGTTCAATGTAAAAGGAAATGATATCTTAGAGGGGGATTATTTGAGAGAACCTTGGCTTTGGGGTCAAAGTTCAGCACATTTACAGAACAGAGAAAAATAAACATTGTGAAAATGACATCAGTATTTCTTTTTAACAGTGTCAGTGTGACACACACAGTGTTTGGTCACAGTTGTGATATATACATTTTTTTATTATTATTATTATTATTATTATTATTATTATTATTATTATTATTATTATTATTATTTTTCATGGAATGTTTGAATGCCATTCTGGGTGTTAATTTCATTTTTGAAGGAGAAGCCAATTTACATAAAGCATTCGTTTAATGTGTACACTCAACTATCATGAGTTAACTTCCCTTGGTTGGTCACTAGGCGGCAGTGTAGCGACATCTCTGAGTCACTCGAGAGCTGAAGCTACTTCCTCTTCCTGCTGAGGAGGCTTGGAGTGGAGAAACGGTCGCCAGCGTCTCAAGCCGTTCTTTCTTTTTCAACAGGTTGGTGCTCATTTCAAGTGTACTTAATTCCATGTAGCGATGATTAATATTGTAATGTTTAGCTACGATCTAATCTTGGGTTGCTAGCTAGACTTTTCCAGTGTTTGTGACCACATTGAAAAGTGTGTAACATTTCCAGGTTTCTTTGTAAAGCGATGGCGAGCTCGTCCCGTTGGTGTGGCTCACTGAGAAAGACAGGACGCTGACTCCTGAGGTTCCACATCATTTATACCTTGTGTGTGTAAAAAGATTCATTATCAGAAGGTGTTCACAAAATGTTCCGTGTGTCCACGTTAAGCTCTTGAAAGCAGCTCTCGGTAACTTTGGGTGGAAATGGCGAAGTGACGAAGTCAACACGCTGCTGCTGTTTATTGATGTGGGAAAATACAAATAGTCGCCTCGCTGGGGCGCTCGTATGTGTTGAGGAAAGACACCAATATGAAATGCAAAACAGACATTGACAATAACGTCGTAGCAAACATTCAACACTTTTATTACTTCGTCTTTCATCGAGGTTACTTACTGGGTTCCATTCCCTCATTTTACAATGTTATGTATTGCAACAGTATTTTGTAAAACCGCCTCTAAATAAACGTGTGACGTTGTCATTAAGTGGTTTGTCCTCTATATAATGACGACACAGGAAGGCTTGTAGGGTTGCACTTGAAAGTTACAAAGTGCAGTTACAGCCGGTGTAGGTACAGAATCTGTCCGGTGTCCTACGGAAACTCTGTTAAGACTAACAACATCGCCGTTGGTAATTGAATGAATTAATCGAAAAAGCGGGGGTGATGTAAAAATAATAATAATAATAATAATAATAATAATATCAATAATAGTGAAAACAGTTCCACTGTGTGGAGAGTGAGGAGAGTGTGTATATATATATATATATATATATATATATATATATATATATATATATATATATATATATATATATATATATATATATATATATATATATAGTATATATATATATATATATATATATATATATATGGTATATACATATAGTTGGTTTGGTTCCTTTACCTAATATCATGCTACCAAACCGCGTGTTCGTTTAATGAAGAAAAGAGACAAATAGAATCTGAACAAGTTTTAGTGCAAAGAAGAACAAGACATTTGTTACAGAGATCTGATGAAGAGATCTCTGGAGTCGAGTCCTGGCTGTCGCCGGAGTCAGACTGACTCCTTTCTCCCAAGAAAGTCCTTAAATGCAAACACAAACAATCTGAACTCCTGATCTGAATGTCTTCTCCAGTGTCGTCCTCTGATTGGTTGTCCATTCTTCCCCCTTCATTTGCTGGGTCTTAATGTCATTGTTTATGAATCAGGAAGCAGGTCCTTATTTGGCCGTGAGCCAAATGGTCCATCCTTCCTTCCGGTGTGACCTGTTGAAACCATTCTGCAGCAAGACAAGCTCAGGTCACAAGTTCCCATTCCTGTGACTGGATGGGTCGCAAACTTTATGACGGTCGCAAAGGCACTTCCTTCAGCTGACCACTCTCTGGTCAGCCAGGTCACTGTTTATGAGACTTAATGAGTTACACAGTCTTCACTCACAAGGTTTTCAACACCCCCAGGGCACTGATCATGATCATCAAATATACACCAAAGCACTACATATAGTAACATTCAATACATTTATACATTCAACTCAATGTAATAACTCCAACATATAAATGTAAAGTTACAAATACAATAGCACAATATGCAATGATGCATGATGTTAAATATCAGATTACAACAATACATATATATATATATATATACATATATATATATATATATATATATATATATATATATATATATACATATATATATATATATATATATATATATATATATATATATATATATATATATATATATATATATATATATATACGTATATATATATATATATATATATATATATACATATATATATATGTCGACCCAGCGGCTGGCCTGGGCTGATCCAACGGCTGGCCTGGCCTGGATCAGGTGAACAACCTCGGCACCATCACCGCCGCCACCCCGGGCGAAACGCCGACTGGCGGTAAAGCGGCCTCCCCCTCCAGCTTGCTATCTGCCCGGACACCCGACCATGGCTCGCCCGACGCCCTTTGCCTTTCTCCTACGGCCACAAAATCTGGGCTGGTATGTTCCACAAGTCCGGCCACCTCCCGGTCGCCGCTGGACGTGGGTGCGAAGACCACCTCCCTGCCGACGTACAACGGCCCCCGGACGCCACCCGACGCTAGCGGCGGGGACTCCTCCCCGTCTTCCAAAAATCGGAGACCGCGATTTGGCTATCTGAAGGAAGCAGTCTGCCGCCACTCCGCTGGTCGCTTCGAGAGCATGCCGACACACAGGCTGGAGGCTCCCTCACCGCCGCGCCCAGGTCACGCCGCTAACATCCAGCCACAAAACGGGACCGAGCCTGGAAAGCCAGAGGTAGCCCGCCGACACATACCCGACATTCCAACCGCAGACTCCATTCAACATTCCTCCGATAGTGCACCAACTGGCCCACCACACGCACCGCTCTTCCCGCCGACCACAGCCATCATCGGTGACTCCATGATCAGAGGTATCCGCTTTTTTAACGCCATCACTCTCCCTTTTCCGGGCGCCACATTGGCCGACATCACAGAAAAAATACCCTCCCTTCTCCGCTCACTCCCCTCCTCAGTCCACCGCATCATCCTCCATGTCGGCGTAAATGACACCAATCACCATCAGTCCAACAAAACCAAACAAGATTTTAAAAAACTTTTAATGTCCGTCAGCGACTGTTGCAAGGCAATTTCTATCAGCGGACCCTTGCCGACTGTCCTTCCGCGCAAGGAGCGCTGCACCCGTCTCCTCACGCTGAGCCGCTGGGCTCAGGCTTACTGTTGCGCTCACAACATCTGCTTCATTGATAACTTCGGCCCTTTCTGGAACAGCCCTGAACATTACAGCCACGATGGCATCCACCTCAACAGCTCGGGAAAATCATTGTTTACCTCACACACCCGTAACTCCGTTCACAGCTCCGCATGACTAGTGTTTACATCCAGTTCTTCTTCGCACTCTGCCCCACCGCCACTTCCTAGCCATAGCGCCCCCCAGCGGCAACAGACAAAACTACTCCCTTCACCTGCCTTCCCCAATGAAACGCACCATTCGACACCTACTGGATTCTACCACACCATCTCCAGCTCCATCATTCCCACCATCATCTGCCGCAGACGCCCCCATCCTTCCACCTCCAGAGTGTGCAACCCCACGAACCTCCGCCCGTTTCCCCGTGCTCGTCATCAACCAACTACCCTCCCCTGACTCAGTCTGGCCTCCTTCAACACCCGTTCATTCAAAAACAAGAGCCTCCTCATCTCTGAATTCATAACCGACAATAAACTGGACTTAATCTGTCTCACTGAAACCTGGCACAAACCCACCGACCCCTTCTCCCTCAATCAAGCCACACCAACTGGATACAAATACATGGACCAACCACGCACAGAGGGCCGAGGAGGTGGCATCGCAATAATCTTCAGGAAAAACATCAGTGCCACTACCATCTTGCTCCCTACCGCCCCCTCCTTCGAACACCTCGCCTTGAAATTTCCCGGACCATCTCCATTCATCCTCAGTGTCCTCTATTGTCCACCCAAACCCAACCCCTCTTTCCTCCAGGACTTCTCAGACCTCCTCCTTCATCTTAGTACAATCTCACCATCCATCCTCCTCCTCCGCGACCTCAACCTTTATCTTGATGACCCCACCTCCCGACCTGCCCAAGACTTTGTGGACATCCTCAACCACTCCAATTTCACCCAACACATCAACTTCCCCACCCACAAGCATGGCCATATCCTTGACCCCGTCTGCTCAACCAACATAACCATCTCCAACATCTCCAGCCATAACCTTCACATCTCGGACCACCTTGCAATCACTCTCGACATTCACGTCCCTCAACCCAGCCCAACCAAACCAAGGACTATTACCTTCCGCAAACTCACCTCCCACTCCCGAGCACAGTTCGCACTTCAGCTGGCTAACTCCATCCCCACCCTCCCTCCCCTAGCCTCTGCCAACACCGCCGACCTCACTGACCTGTACAATTCCACCCTCTCGTCCTGCCTTGACATCATTGCACCCACCCGCAAAAAAAACTGTCTCCTTCCGTCGGCCCGCACCCTGGTACACCCCGGAGCTCAGAAACATGAAAAGACAAAAACGACAACTCGAACGCCTCCACAAGAAAACCGGCCTCACTGTTCACCTCCACGACCTCACTGAACACATCCACAAATACAACGCCGCCCTCAATACAACCAGGACCTCCCACTACTCCAACATCATCCTCATCGGCTCCAGCAATCCCAGAACCCTATTCTCCATGGTCAACTGTCTGCTCAAACCGCAGGATCATACCTCCGCATCATTCACCCCCAGCAAATGCAACACCTTCCTCAAATACTTCCAGGACAAAGTCACTACCATCTACCGCTCCCTCACCCCCCTGCCCACCTCTACCCCTCCCACCCCCCCCCCCCCCCACCCAGCCTCTGTGCCATTTTTCACCCATAACTCCCTCAACTATCACCAAAATCCTTAAAAACATGAAGACCCCAACCTGTACTCTCGACCCCGTCCCGTCCTATCTCATTAAACACTGCCTCCCTTCCATTTCCCCCCTCATCTCATCTATCATCAACTCCTCGTTCATTTCCGGCTCCGTCCCTTCATCCCTCAAACTGGCTGCCATTACCCCAATCTTAAAAAAAACCCGGCCTTGACCCCGACTGCCCTAGCAACTTCCGCCCTATCTCCAACCTACCATTTCTGGCTCATGGAACGTGTCGTCGCCTCACAACTCTCAGCCCATCTCGAATCCAATAACCTCCTTGAACCATTCCAATCAGGATTCCGCAAAAAACACAGCACAGAAACAGCACTTTTAAAAATCACCAACGACCTCCTGCTCGCCTCTGACTCCAACCAACTAACAATTCTCCTCTTCCTGGACCTGTCTGCCGCCTTCGACACAATCAGCCACTCCATCCTCCTCAACCGTCTATCATCCGACCTCCACATCTCTGGCTCCGCACTCACTTGGATCACATCTTACCTCTCCAAACGTCAACAGTTTATTTACATAAATCACTGCTCCTCCTCCACCGCCCCACTCCCCCAAGGTGTCCCTCAGGGATCGGTGCTTGGTCCCCTACTTTTCACCCTCTACCTCCTTCCCCTGGGCCATATCATCTGACTACATGGACTCAACTTCCACTGCTACGCTGATGACATTCAATTATATATCTCCACCCACTCCATCTCCCCCACCACCCTGACCACCGTCACCTCCTGCCTCAACGCAATAAAAACCTGGATGCATCACAACTTCCTCAAACTCAACAGTGATAAATCGCATCTCATAATCATCGGTCCCAAATCCCTCACTAAATCCACCTCTGACATCACCATCAGCATCGACAAATCCCATATACCCCCATCATCACTTGTCCGCAACCTCGGAATCCACCTCGACCCCAACCTCACCTTCGACCACCATATCTCCCAACTTGCCTGCTCCGCCTTTTTTCACCTGAAAAACATTGCCAGACTCCGTCCCTTCCTCACTCCCTCTGCTGCTGAAACCCTCACACACGCCTTCATCACCACCCGACTGGACTACTGCAACAGCCTTTTCTACGGCCTCCCATCCTCCACCCTCAATAAACTTCAATACATCCAGAACTCCGCCGCCAGACTTCTCACCGGTTCCCGCCCCTACGATCACATCACCCCCGTCCTCCATCAACTCCATTGGCTTCCTGTTGTCCACCGTATCCAATTCAAGATCCTCCTCCTCACCTTCAAGTCACTCCATAACCTGGCCCCTCCCTACTTGTCTGACCTCATTGTCCGTCACACCCCAAACCGTCCCCTTCGTTCTGCTGACACAAACCTCCTCTCACCCCCTGCCATAACTAAGCACCGAACCCTGGGGGACCGGGCCTTCAGTGTCTCCGCCCCCACCCTCTGGAACACCCTCCCCAACCACATCCGCAACTGCACGGAGCTCAACAAATTCAAGTCTGCCCTCAAAACCCACCTCTTCAGACTTGCCTACCCTACCTGAACCCTCCTACCCACCACCCCTTCCTAGCCCATATTTGCCCTCTCAACCCTGTTTGTTTTTAACTGATTTTATTCTTGTGTTACATCTATTTTAATGTTATCTTAATCTCTTGTTTTATATTGCTATTTTACCTGTAAAGTGACTTTGAGCACCTGAAAAAGCGCATTATAAATAAAAACATTATTATTATTATTATTATTATAAAGTCCCCACGGCGTGCTAAATGCAGTTAAATGTCTAGAGCTCTCATCTACAAAACCCTGGTGGTATGCACTGCCTTGGTCAAGGATGGAGAACCATGAATAACCCCCCAGACTATCCAACAGGTCCTGGATGTGTGGAAGAGGGTGGCGGTCAGGGATGCTCTTTCGAATCAAGCCCCGGTAGTCTACACACAGACGTAAACTTTTGTCTTTTTTTCTGACACAAACCACTGGAGATGAATAGGATGAGGTGGATTTTCTGATCCAGCCCGGATCAAGTAGATTTTGAACATATTCCTTTACCTCTTTGTACAAAGGCTTTGGAACAGAGTTGTAGGAGGTCTGGACTGGAGAGTCATCCTTCAGATGAATTTTCAGCTGCAGGCTTGGGATGCAACCAATATCGGAGTCACTTTTGGCAAAGACATCAGACTCGTAATAAAACATGTCTCTAACTATTTGTTGTTCGTGTTCCTTCAAGTGTGATAAATCAACCGGTGGATGCCATCTCTGTCTTGTCATGTCTTTTGGGTTCCGCTTCTCACTCATGTCTTTTTGTTTATCTGTGCTGGCCTGAACAGAGGATGTATTGGCAGTTGACTGAGGCATTGGCTCTGGGCTACCTGAAAAGCGGTGGAGTGGTTTAATTTCAGAGACTTCTTCCAGCGTTCCCAAAACTGTTCTGTTTGAAAGATAAATGTCATGCTTAGTGGAGTTTTGGGCAGGGATTTTGACAATCTTTGTGGACCCCCTTGGAACGTCAACCAAGGCTGGAAACAATCCAAACCCTCAGGACAGTTACTCACTACGTTGGGCTGAAAAAGCATAGCTCCACCTTCTCGCCATTGCCTGATCCTATATCTTACCTCGCAGACTTGCCCTGCTGGAATCGTCGCACCCCTCTTCCCTGTTCTCACGCTGCACTCTGGGGTCGTCAAATCTGGAGCCATTACCTGGAGAGCAGAAACTAGGGCTTCCACTGTGCTGTCACTGATACTTAAAGCTTCTTTTAGTAGCGCAGAAATATCAGCACCCTCTTTCTTTTCTTTGACTATGTCGACTATGACATTACTGCACAGGAGAGGAGCGCTAAGATGGTTCTTGCTGATCAACATTGGTACTTGGGATGGTGACATTTCCATAGTTCTTGCTACACACTTGGAGTTCAACCTCTGCCCATCCATCAAAGGGGACATCTGTGCCATTAGCTGCAGCAATTGTCAAGGGTTCATCGAGGAGGAGGGCATCAAGTGGCTGAATTTTGATATTGGGGAGTGCTTCTTCCATCCACGCTCTCCCTACCATAGTCACTTGAGCCCCTGAGTCGA
>WFAA01000076.1:0-15834 GCA_009823395.1 Thamnaconus septentrionalis | reverse complement strand
CCCCCCCACATTGGACAAGCTGTCCTCTGTCCAATTCTGTTGGATGCATTTACCTCCCATGTCTTTTAAGGTAAACTTTAAATTCCATTTTTCTTGAGTTTATTCTCCATATTGTCCCTGGGATGATCTTTGGCTGACTTAATGTTGCTCCAGAACTCCAAGGCCCTCCCTCACCAGCCTTTTGTCTCCATGCCACCCTGTGGCTCCAGCTCTGCAGCCCGGTCCCCCACTTACACCAGGGGGGCCCAGCCTGAGGCCCAGGTTGTCATTGCAGGGTGCCGCCCCACATCGGACAAGCTGTCCCTCAGGCCACCCCTGTTGGCTGCATTCAATTCTCCCAGGTCTTAAGGTAAACTTAAGTTCCATTTCCTTGATGATCTTCGGCTGACTTAATGTTGCTCCAGAACTACAAGCCCTCACCATCCTGTGACTCCAGGCCACCCCTGGGCTCCAGTTCTGCAGCCCGGTCCCCCACTTACACCAGGTGGGCCAGCCTGAGGCGGAGGTTGTCATTGCAGTGTGCCGCTTCTCCACATCGGATCAAGCTGTCAGTCCTGTCCAGCCTGTTGGTTGTAATTACCTCCAATGTCTTAAGGTAAACTTTAAATTCCATTTCTTGAGTTTATTCTCCATATTGTCCCTGGGCCTGATCACGGCTGACTTAATGTTGCCCAGAACCCAAGCTCCTCACCATCCCGTGACTCCAGGCCACCCCTGCCTGCCAGGCTCCAGCCCGGCTCCCCCCACTTACACCAGGGGGGCCTCCAGCCTGAGGCCCAGGTTGTCATTGCAGGGTGCCGCCCACATCGGACAAGCTGTCCCCTGGCCACCCTGTTGGTTGCATTTACCTCCCATGTCTTAAGGTAAACTTTAAATTCCATTTTTTGAGTTTATTCCTCCATATTTTCCTCTGGGATGATCTTTGGCTGACTTAATGTTGCTCCAGAACTACAAGCCCTCACCAGCCTTGACTCCAGGCTACCCTGGGCTCCAGCGCCTCACCAGCTCCGGGTTCCCCACTTCTCCGCACCAGGGGGGCCCAGCTCGAGGCCCAGGTTGCCGTCAGCTGCTTTGGTGGCGCCCTCACTGATCAAGCTGTCCCCAGGCCACCTGTTGGCTGCATTTTCTTCCCAAGGTCTTAAGGTAAACTTTAAGTTCCATTCCTTGAGTTCTATTCTCCATATTTTCCCTGGATGATCTTCGCTGACTTAATCTTGCTCCAGAACCGCAAGCCCTCACCAGCCTTTGTCTCCAGGCCACCCCTGGCACCAGCCCCGCAGCCCGGTCCTCCACTTACACCAGGGGGGCCCAGCCTGAGGCCCAGGTTGTCATTGTTTCGTGCCGCCCACATCGGAGCCAAGTTGTCCCCAGGCCACCCTGTTGGTTGCATCACCTCCCCAGGTCTTAAGGTAAACTTTAAATTCCATTTCTTGAGTTTATTCTCCATATTGTCCCTGGGATGATCTTTGGCTGACTTAATGTTGCTCCAGAAGCACAAGCCTCACCAGCCTTTGACTCCATGCCACACCTCCAGCCCCTCACCCAGGGGCTCCAGCCCTGCTGCCTGGTTCTCCACTTGCACCAGGGGGGGCCCAGCCTGAGGCCCAGGTTGTCATTGCAGTGGATGTCACCCTTCGACAAGCTGTCCCCCTGGCCACCCTGTTGGTTGTATTTACCTCCCATGTCTTAAGGTAAACTTTAAATTCCATTTCTTGAGTTTATTCCATATTTTCCTCGGGATGATCTTTGGCTGACTGCATGTTGCTCCAGAACCACAAGCTCCCACCAGCCTTTGACTCCAGGCCACACCACCCAGCTTCTCCGCCAGCCTCGGCCCTCCCGTCCACTTGCACCAGGGGGTCCCTGCCTGAGGCCCAGGCTGTCATTGCTTTGTGCCGCCCCTCTCTCGATCAAGTTGTCCCCAGGCCACCCTGTTGGATGCATTTACCTCCCATGTCTTAAGGTAAACTTTTAAATTCCATTTCTTGAGTTTATTCTCCATATTGTCCCTGGGATGATCTTTGGCTTGACTTAATGTTGCTCCAGAACTACAAGCCCTCACCAGCCTCTTTGTCTCCAGGCCACCCTGGGCTCCAGCTCCGCAGCCCGGTCCCCCACTTACACCAGGGGGCCCAGCCTGAGGCCCAGGTTGTCATTGCAGGGTGCCGCCTCACATCGGACAAGCTGTCCCCAGGCCACCCTGTTGGTTGCATTCACCTCCCAGGTCTTAAGGTAAACTTTAAGTTCCATTTCCTTGATGATCTTTCTTTGCTGACTTAATGTTGCTCCAGAACTACAAGCCCCTCACCAGCCTTTGACTCCATGCCACCCTGGGCTCCAGCCCTCACCCAGGGCTCCAGCCCTGCTGCCCGGTCCCCCACTCGCACCAGGGGGTCCCTGCCTGAGGCGATTGTTGTCGTTGCAGTGGACGGCACCCTCTCGATCAAGCTGTCCCCTGTCCACCCTGTTGGATGTATTTACCTCCCATGTCTTAAGGTAAACTTAAATTCCATTTCTTGAGTTTATTCTCCATATTGTCCCTGGATGATCTTTGGCTGACTTAATGTTGCTCCAGAACCACAAGCCCTCACCAGCCTTGTCTCCAGGCCACCCTGGGCTCCAGCTCCGCAGCCCGGTCCCCCACTTACACCAGGGGCCCAGCCTGAGGCCCAGGTTGTCATTGCAGGTGCCGCCCCACATCGGACAAGCTGTCCCCAGGCCACCCTGTTGGCTGCATTCACCTCCCAGGTCTTAAGGTAAACTTTAAGTTCCATTTCCCTTGGATGATTCTCCATATTTGACTTAATGTTGCTCCAGAACTAATGTTGCAAGCCCCTCACCAGCCTTGACTCCAGGCCACCCCCTGTGGGCTCCAGCTCCTCACCCAGGGCTCCAGCCCATGCCCGGTCCCCCACTTGCACCAGGGGGCCAGCCTGAGGCGGAGGTTGCTTGCAGTGGGCGGCGCTCCTCTCGATCAAGCTGTCCCCTGTCCAGCCTGTTGGTTGCATTTTCCTCCCATGTCTTAAGGTAAACTTTAAATTCCATTTCTTGAGTTTATTCTCCATATTGTCCCTGGGATGATCTTTTGGCTGACTTAATGTTGCTCCAGAACTACAAGCCTCACCAGCCTTTTGACTCCAGGCCACCCTGGCTCCCCAGCTCCAGCCCGGTCCCCACTTACACCAGGGGGGCCCAGCCTGAGGCCCAGGTTGTCATTGCAGGTGCCGCCCCCACATCGGACAAGCTGTCCCCAGGCCAACCCCTGTTGGTTGCATTCACCTCCCAGGTCTTAAGGTAAACTTTAAGTTCCATTTCCTTGATGATCTTCGGCTGACTTAATGTTGCTCCAGAACCAGGTAAGCCCTCACCATCCTGTGACTCCTTAGGCCACCCCAGTGGCGGCTCCAGCTCCCCCCAGCCTGTTGGCTCCCTCCACTTGGTACCTTTAGGTTCTTGTTTATTCAGCCCTTGGCTTGGAGGCTGTAGTTGCAGTGGGCGGCGGCCCCTCTAGACAAGCTGTCCCTGGCCACCCTGTTGGTTGCATTTACCTCCCATGTCTTAAGGTAAACTTTAAATTCCATTTCTTGAGTTTATTCTCCATATTGTCCCTGGGATGATCTTCAGCTGACTTAATGTTGCTCCAGAACTACAAGCCCCTCACCAGCCTTTGACTCCAGGCCACCCTGTGGCTCCAGCTCCGCAGCCCGGTTCCCCCACTTACACCAGGGGGCCCAGCCTGAGGCCCAGGTTGTCATTGCAGGGTGCCGCCCCACATCGGACAAGCTGTCCCCAGGCCACCCTGTTGGTTGCATTCACCTCCCAGGTCTTAAGGTAAACTTTAAGTTCCATTTCCTTGGATGATCTTTTTGGCTGACTTAATGTTGCTCCAGAACTACAAGCCCTCACCAGCCTTTGACTCCATGCCACCCCGTGGGCCCCTCACCCAGGGCTCCAGCCCTGCCCGGTCCCCACTTGCACCAGGTGGTCCCAGCCTGAGGCGGAGGTTGTCATTGCAGTGGGCGGCACCCTCTCGATCAAGCTGTCCCCTGGCCACCCTGTTGGTTGCATTTTCTTCCCATGTCTTAAGGTAAACTTTAAATTCCATTTCTTGAGTTTATTCTCCATATTGTCCCTGGGATGATCTTTGGCTGACTTAATGTTGCTCCAGAACTACAAGCCCTCACCAGCCTTTGACTCCAGGCCACCCCGTGGCTCCAGCTCCGCAGCCTGGTTCCCCCACTTACACCAGGGGGGCCCAGCCTGAGGCCCAGGTTGTCATTGCAGGGTGCCGCCCCACATCGGACAAGCTGTCCCCAGGCCACCCTGTTGGTTGCATTCACCTCCCAGGTCTTAAGGTAAACTTTAAGTTCCATTTCCCTTGGATGATCTTTCTTTTGGCTGACTTAATGTTGCTCCAGAACTCCAAGCCCTCACCATCCTGTGACTCCAGGCCACCCCGGGGCTCAAGCTCCGCTGCCCGGTTCTCCACTTGCACCAGGTGGGGCCAGCCTTAGGCGGAGGTTGTAGTTGCAGTGGGCGGCGCCCTCTAGATCAAGCTGTCCCCTGTCCAGCCTGTTGGTTGCAATTACTCCAATGTCTTAAGGTAAACTTTAAATTCCATTTCTTGAGTTTATTCTCCATATTGTCCCTGGGATGATCTTTTGGCTGACTTAATGTTGCTCCAGAACCACAAGCCCCTCACCAGCCTTTGACTCCATGCCACCCCGTGGCTCCAGCTCCGCAGCCCGGTTCCCCACTTACACCAGGGGGCCCAGCCTGAGGCCCAGGTTGTCATTGCACGGTGCCGCCCCCACATCGGACAAGCTGTCCCCAGGCCACCCTGTTGGTTGCATTCACCTCCCAGGTCTTAAGGTAAACTTTAAGTTCCATTTCCTTGATGATCTTCGCTGACTTAATGTTGCTCCAGAACTCCAAGCCCTCACCATCCCAGACTCCAGGCCACCCCTGGGCTCAAGCTCTCCGCTGCCCGGTTCTCCACTTGCACCAGGTGGGGCCAGCCTTAGGCGGAGGTTGTAGTTGCAGTGGCGGCGCCTCTCGACAAGCTGTCCCCTGTCCAGCCTGTTGGTTGCAATTACCTCCAATGTCTTAAGGTAAACTTTAAATTCCATTTCTTGAGTTTATTCTCCATATTGTCCCTGGGATTATCTTTGGCATACTTAATGTTGTCTGAAGCACAAGCCCCTCACCAGCCTTGACTCCATGCCACACCGTGGCTCCAGCCCCTCACCCAGGGCTCCAGCCCTGCTGCCCGGTCCCCACCTCGCACCAGGGGGTCCCTGCCTGTGGCGATTGTTGTCGCAGTGGACGGCACCTCTCGACTCAAGCTGTCCCCTGGCCACCCTGTTGGATGTATTTACCTCCCATGTCTTAAGGTAAACTCTAAATTCCATTTCTTGAGTTTATTCTCCATATTTTCCTGGGATGATCTTTTGGCTGACTTAATGTTGCTCCAGAACTACAAGCTCACCAGCCTTTGTCTCCAGGCCACCCCGGGGCTCCAGCTCCCCAGCCCGGTCCCCCACTTACACCAGGGGGGCCCAGCTTGAGGCCCAGGTTGTCATTGCTTTGTGCCACCCCACATCGGACAAGCTGTCCCCAGGCCACCCCGTTGGTTGCATTTTCTTCCCATGTCTTAAGGTAAACTTTAAATTCCATTTCTTGAGTTTATTCTCCATATTTTCCCTGGGATGATCTTCGGCTGACTTAATCTTCCTCCAGAACTATAAGCCCCTCACCAGCCTGTGATCGAGGCCGACCCGGGGCTCCAGCTCCGCAGCCCGGTCCCCCACTTACACCAGGTGGGGCCAGCCTTAGGCGGAGGTTGTAGTTGCAGTGGGCGGCGCCGTCTCGATCAAGCTGTCCCCTGTCCAGCCTGTTGGTTGCAATTACCTCCAATGTCTTAAGGTAAACTTTAAATTCCATTTCTTGAGTTTATTCTCCATATTGTCCCTGGGATGATCTTTGGCCTACTTAATGTTGCTCCAGAAGTACAAGCCCTCACCAGCCTTTGACTCCATGCCACACCGTGGCTCCAGACCTCACCCAGGGCTCCAGCCCTGCTGCCCGTTCCCCCACTCGCACCAGGGGGTCCCTGCCTGAGGCGATTGTTGTCGTTGCAGTGGACGGCACCCTCTCGATCAAGCTGTCCCCTGGCCACCCTGTTGGATGTATTTACCTCCCATGTCTTAAGGTAAACTTTAAATTCCATTTCTTGAGTTTATTCTCCATATTTTCCCTGGGATGATCTTCGGCTGACTTAATCTTCATCCAGAACTACAAGCCCTCACCAGCCTTTGTCTCCAGGCCACCCCGGGCTCCAGCTCCCCAGCTCGGTCCCCCACTTACACCAGGGGGGCCCAGCCTGAGGCCCAGGTTGTCATTGCTTTGTGCCGCCCCACATTGGACAAGCGGTCCCCAGGCCATCCTGTTGGTTGTATTCACCTCCCATGTCTTAAGGTAAACTTAAAAAATTCCATTTCTTGAGTTTATTCTCCATATTGTCCCTGGGCTGTTCTTTGGCTTACTTAATCTTCCTCCAGAACTACAAGCCCTCACCAGCCTCTGTCTCCAGGCCACCCCGGTTCTCCAGCTCCGCAGCCCGGTCCCCCACTTACACCAGGGGGGCCCAGCCTGAGGCCCAGGTTGTCATTGCAGGGTGTCGCCCCACATCGGACAAGCTGTCCCCAGGCAACCCTGTTGGTTGCATTCACCTCCCAGGTCTTAAGGTAAACTTTAAGTTCCATTTCCTTGATGATCTTTTGGCTGACTTAATGTTGCTCCAGAACTCCAAGCCCTCACCATCCTGTGACTCCAGGCCACCCTGGGCTCCAGCCCCTCCACGCTGCCCGGTTCTCCACTTGCACCAGGTGGGGCCAGCCTTAGGCGGAGGTTGTAGTTGCAGTGGGCGGCGCCCTCTAGATCAAGCTGTCCCCTGTCCAGCCTGTTGGTTGCAATTACCTCCAATGTCTTAAGGTAAACTTTAAATTCCATTTCTTGAGTTTATTCTCCATATTGTCCCTGGGATGATCTTTGGCTGACTTAATGTTGCTCCAGAACTACAAGCCCTCACCAGCCTTTGACTCCATGCCACCCCGTGGCTCCAGCTCCGCAGCCCGGTTCCCCACTTACACCAGGGGGGCCCAGCCTGAGGCCCAGGTTGTCATTGCACGGTGCCGCCCCACATCGGACAAGCTGTCCCCAGGCCACCCTGTTGGTTGCATTCACCTCCCAGGTCTTAAGGTAAACTTTAAGTTCCATTTTCCTTGGATGATCTTCGGCTGACTTAATGTTGCTCCAGAACTCCAAGCCCTCACCATCCTGTGACTCCAGGCCACCCTGGGCCTCAAGCTCCGCTGTCCGGGTTCTCCACTTGCACCAGGTGGGGCCAGCCTTAGGCGGAGGTTGTAGTTGCAGTGGCGGCGCCTCTCGATCAAGCTGTCCCCTGTCCACCCTGTTGGTTGCAATTACCTCCAATGTCTTAAGGTAAACTTTAAATTCCATTTCTTGAGTTTATTCTCCATATTGTCCCTGGGATTATCTTTGGCCTACTTAATGTTGCTCCGGAAGTACAAGCCCTCACCAGCCTTTGACTCCATGCCACACCGTGGCTCCAGCCCCTCACCCAGGGCTCCAGCCCTGCTGCCCGGTCCCCCACTCGCACCAGGGGGTCCCTGCCTGTGGCGATTGTTGTCGCTTGCAGTGGACGCACCTCTCGATCAAGCTGTCCCCTGGCCACCCTGTTGGATGTATTTACCTCCCATGTCTTAAGGTAAACTTTAAATTCCATTTCTTGAGTTTATTCTCCATATTTTCCCTGGGATGATCTTTGGCTGACTTAATGTTGCTCCAGAACTACAAGCTCTCACCAGCCTTTGTCTCCAGGCCACCCCGGGGCTCCAGCTCCCCAGCCCGGTCCCCCACTTACACCAGGGGGGCCCAGCTTGAGGCCCAGGTTGTCATTGCTTTGTGCCACCCCACATCGGACAAGCTGTCCCCAGGCCACCCCGTTGGTTGCATTTTCTTCCCATGTCTTAAGGTAAACTTTAAATTCCATTTCTTGAGTTTATTCTCCATATTTTCCCTGGGATGATCTTCGGCTGACTTAATCTTCCTCCAGAACTATAAGCCCTCACCAGCCTGTGATCGAGGCCGACCCGGGGCTCCAGCTCCGCAGCCCGGTCCCCCACTTACACCAGGTGGGGCCAGCCTTAGGCGGAGGTTGTAGTTGCAGTGGGCGGCGCCGTCTCGATCAAGCTGTCCCCTGTCCAGCCTGTTGGTTGCAATTACCTCCAATGTCTTAAGGTAAACTTTAAATTCCATTTCTTGAGTTTATTCTCCATATTGTCCCTGGGATGATCTTTGGCCTACTTAATGTTGCTCCAGAAGTACAAGCCCTCACCAGCCTTTGACTCCATGCCACACCGTGGCTCCAGACCCTCACCCAGGGCTCCAGCCCTGCTGCCCGGTCCCCCACTCGCACCAGGGGGTCCCTGCCTGAGGCGATTGTTGTCGTTGCAGTGGACGGCACCCTCTCGATCAAGCTGTCCCCTGGCCACCCTGTTGGATGTATTTACCTCCCATGTCTTAAGGTAAACTTTAAATTCCATTTCTTGAGTTTATTCTCCATATTTTCCCTGGGATGATCTTCGGCTGACTTAATCTTCATCCAGAACTACAAGCCCTCACCAGCCTTTGTCTCCAGGCCACCCTGGCTCCAGCTCCCCAGCCTCGGTCCCCCACTTACACCAGGGGCCCAGCCTGAGGCCCAGGTTGTCATTGCTTTGTGCCGCCCCCACATTGGACAAGCGGTCCCCAGGCCATCCTGTTGGTTGTATTCACCTCCCATGTCTTAAGGTAAACTTAAAAAATTCCATTTCTTGAGTTTATTCTCCATATTGTCCCTGGGCTGTTCTTTGGCTTACTTAATCTTCCTCCAGAACTACAAGCCCTCACCAGCCTCTGTCTCCAGGCCACCCCGGTTCTCCAGCTCCGCAGCCCGGTCCCCCACTTACACCAGGGGGGCCCAGCCTGAGGCCCAGGTTGTCATTGCAGGGTGTCGCCCCACATCGGACAAGCTGTCCCCAGGCAACCCTGTTGGTTGCATTCACCTCCCAGGTCTTAAGGTAAACTTTAAGTTCCATTTCCCTTGGATGATCTTTGGCTGACTTAATGTTGCTCCAGAACTACAAGCCCTCACCAGCCTTTGACTCCATGCCACCCCGTGGCTCCAGCCCCTCACCCAGGGCTCCAGCCCTGCTGCCCGGTCCCCCACTCGCACCAGGGGGTCCCTGCCTGAGGCGATTGTTGTCGTTGCAGTGGACAGCACCCTCTTGATCAAGCTGTGCCCTTGCCACCCTGTTGGTTGCATTGTCTTCCCATGTCTTAAGGTAAACTCTAAATTCCATTTCTTGAGTTTATTCTCCATATTTTCCCTGGGATGATATTTGGCTGACTTAATGTTGCTCCAGAACTACAAGCTCTCACCAGCCTTTGTCTCCAGGCCACCCCGGGGCTCCAGCTCCCCAGCCCGGTCCCCCACTTACACCAGGGGGGCCCAGCCTGAGGCCCAGGTTGTCATTGCTTTGTGCCACCCCACATCGGACAAGCTGTCCCCAGGCCACCCCGTTGGTTGCATTTTCTTCCCATGTCTTAAGGTAAACTTTAAATTCCATTTCTTGAGTTTATTCTCCATATTTTCCCTGGGATAATCTTCGGCTGACTTAATCTTCCTCCAGAACTATAAGCCCTCACCAGCCTGTGATCGAGACCGACCCGGGCTCGAGCTCCGCAGCCCGGTCCCCCACTTACACCAGGGGGGCCCAGCCTGAGGCCCAGGTTGTCATTGCAGTGTGCCGCCCCACATCGGACAAGCTGTCCCCAGGCCACCCTGTTGGTTGCATTCACCTCCCAGGTCTTAAGGTAAACTTTAAATTCCATTTCTTGAGTTTATTCTCCATATTGTCCCTGGGATGATCTTTGGCTGACTTAATGTTGCTCCAGAACTACAAGCCCTCACCAGCCTTTGACTCCATGCCACCCCGTGGCTCCAGCTCCGCAGCCCGGTTCCCCACTTACACCAGGGGGGCCCAGCCTGAGGCCCAGGTTGTCATTGCTTTGTGCCGCCCCACATCGGACAAGCTGTCCCCAGGCCACCCTGTTGGTTGCATTCACCTCCCAGGTCTTAAGGTAAACTTTAAGTTCCATTTCCCTTGGATGATCTTCGGCTGACTTAATGTTGCTCCAGAACTCCAAGCCCTCACCATCCTGTGATTCCAGGCCACCCCGGGGCTCAAGCTCCGCTGCCCAGTTCTCCACTTGCACCAGGTGGGGCCAGCCTTAGGCGGAGGTTGTAGTTGCAGTGGCGGCGCCTCTCGATCAAGCTGTCCCCTGTCCAGCCTGTTGGTTGCAATTACCTCCAATGTCTTAAGGTAAACTTTAAATTCCATTTCTTGAGTTTATTCTCCATATTGTCCCTGGGATGATCTTTGGCCCACTTAATGTTGCTCCAGAAGCACAAGCCCTCACCAGCCTTTGACTCCATGCCACACCGTGGCTCCAGCCCCCTCACCCAGGGCTCCAGCCCTGCTGCCCGTCCCCCACTCGCACCAGGGGGTCCCTGCCTGAGGCGATTGTTGTCGCTTGCAGTGACGGCACCTCTCCATCAAGCTGTCCCCTGGCCACCCTGTTGGATGTATTTACCTCCCATGTCTTAAGGTAAACTTTAAATTCCATTTCTTGAGTTTATTCTCCATATTTTCCCTGGGATGATCTTCAGCTGACTTAATCTTCATCCAGAACTACAAGCCCTCACCAGCCTTTTTCTCCAGGTCACCCCGGGGCTCCAGCTCCGCAGCCCGGTCCCCCACTTACACCAGGGGGGCCCAGCCTGAGGCCCAGGTTGTCATTGCTTTGTGCCGCCCCACATCGGACAAGCTGTCCCCAGGCAACCCTGTTGGTTGCATTCACCTCCCAGGTCTTAAGGTAAACTTTAAGTTCCATTTCCCTTGGATGATTTTCGGCTGACTTAATCTTCATCCAGTACTACAAGCCCTCACCAACCTTTGTCTCCAGGCCACCCCGGGGCTCCAGCTCCGCAGCCCGGTCCCCCACTTACACCAGGGGGGCCCAGCCTGAGGCCCAGGTTGTCATTGCTTTGTGC
This sequence comes from Thamnaconus septentrionalis, assembly GCA_009823395.1. Lineage (NCBI taxonomy): Eukaryota > Metazoa > Chordata > Actinopteri > Tetraodontiformes > Monacanthidae > Thamnaconus > Thamnaconus septentrionalis. Next base: position 4,655 of record WFAA01000076.1, on the reverse strand, counting down.
CGGCCCACATCGGACAAGCTGTCCCCAGGCCACCCTGTTGGTTGCATTCACCTCTCAGGTCTTAAGGTAAACTTTAAATTCCATTTCTTGAGTTTATTCTCCATATTGTCCCTGGGATGATCTTTGTCTGACTTAATGTTGCTCCAGAACTACAAGCCCTCACCAGCCTTTGACTCCATGCCACCCCGTGGCTCCAGCTCCGCAGCCCGGTTCCCCACTTACACCAGGGGGGCCCAGCCTGAGGCCAGGTTGTCATTGCAGGGTGCCGCCCCACATCAGACAAGCTGTCCCCAGGCCACCCTGTTGGTTGCATTCACCTCCCAGGTCTTAAGGTAAACTCTAAGTTCCATTTCCCTTGGATGATCATTTTTGGCTGACTTAATGTTGCTCCAGAACCCAAGCCCTCACCATCCTGTGACTCCAGGCCACCCCGGGGCTCAAGCTCCGCGCCCGGTTCTCCACTTGCACCAGGTGGGCCAGCCTTAGGCGGAGGTTGTAGCTGCAGTGGCGGCGCCTCTAGATCATACTGTCCCCTGTCCAGCCTGTTGGTTGCAATTACCTCCAATGTCTTAAGGTAAACTTTAAATTCCATTTCTTGAGTTTATTCTCCATATTGTCCCTGGGATGATCTTTTTGGCTGACTTAATGTTGCTCCAGAACCACAAGCCCTCACCAGCCTTTGACTCCATGCCACCCCGGGTGGCTCCAGCTCCGCAGCCCGGTTCCCCACTTACACCAGGGGGCCCAGCCTGAGGCCCAGGTTGTCATTGCAGGGTGCCGCCCCCACATCGGACAAGCTGTCCCCAGGCCACCCTGTTGGTTGCATTCACCTCCCAGGTCTTAAGGTAAACTTTAAGTTCCATTTCCTTGGATGATCTTTCGGCTGACTTAATGTTGCTCCAGAACCCAAGCCCTCACCATCCTGTGACTCCAGGCCACCCCTGGGCTCAAGCCCTGCTGTCCGGTTCCCCACTTGCACCAGGTGGGGCCAGCCTGAGGCTGCGAGGTTGTAGCTGCAGTGAGCGGCGCCCTCTAGATCAAGCTGTCCCCTGTCCAGCCTGTTGGTTGCAATTACCTCCAATGTCTTAAGGTAAACTTTAAATTCCATTTCTTGAGTTTATTCTCCATATTGTCCCTGGGATGATCTTCGGCTGACTTAATGTTGCTCCAGAACTACAAGCCCTCACCAGCCTTTGACTCCATGCCACCCCGTGGGCTCCAGCTCCAACCCCGGTCCCCCACTTACACCAGGGGGGCCCAGCCTGAGGCCCAGGTTGTCATTGCTTTGTGCCGCCCCACATCGGACAAGCTGTCCCCAGGCAACCCTGTTGGTTGCATTTACCTCCCAGGTCTTAAGGTAAACTTTCTTGAGTTCCATTTCCCTGGATGATCTTTGGCTGACTTAATGTTGCTCCAGAACCACAAGCCCTCACCAGCCTTTGACTCCATGCCACCCCTGTGGCTCCAGCTCACCCAGGGCTCCAGCCCTGCTGCCTGGTCCCCTTACACCAGGGGGCCCAGCCTGAGGCGAGGTTGTCATTGCAGTGTGCACCACATCTGGACAAGTTGTCCCCTGGCCACCCTGTTGGTTGCATTTTCTTCCCATGTCTTAAGGTAAACTTTAAATTCCATTTCTTGAGTTTATTCTCCATATTGTCCTGGGATGATCTTTGGCTGACTTAATGTTGCTCCAGAACCACAAGCCCTCACCAGCCTTTGACTCCATGCCACCCCGTGGCTCCAGCTCCCAGCCCGGGTCCCCACTTACACCAGGGGGCCCAGCCTGAGGCCCAGGTTGTCATTGCAGGTGCCGCCCCACATCGAGACAAGCTGTCCCCAGGCCACCCTGTTGGTTGCATTTACCTCCCAGGTCTTAAGGTAAACTTTAAGTTCCATTTCTTGAGTTTATTCTTATTTTCCCTGATGATCTTCGCTGACTTAATGTTGCTCCAGAACCCAAGCCCTCACCATCCTGTGACTCCAGGCCACCCTGGGCTCCCAGCTCCGCTGCCCGGTTCCCCACTTGCACCAGGTGGGCCCAGCCTGAGGCGGAGGTTGTAGCTGCAGTGGCGGCGCCACATCGACAGCTTCTGTCCCCTGTCCAGCCTGTTGGTTGTATTTACCTCCAATGTCTTAAGGTAAACTTTTAAATTCCATTTCTTGAGTTTATTCTCCATATTGTCCCTGGGATGATCTTTGGCTGACTTAATGTTGCTCCAGAACTACAAGCCCTCACCAGCCTTTTGACTCCATGCCACCCGTGGCTCCAGCTCTCAGGGCTCCAGCCCGCCCCGGTCCCCCACTTACACCAGGGGGGCCCAGCCTGAGGCCCAGGTTGTCATTGCAGGGACGTCACCACATCGACAAGCTGTCCCCAGGCCAATTCCTGTTGGTTGCATTCACCTCCCATGTCTTAAGGTAAACTTTAAATTCCATTTCCTCCATTTTTCCTGGATGATCTTTTGGCTGACTTAATGTTGCTCCAGAACCCAAGCCCTCACCAGCCTTTGACTCCAGGCCACCCCTGGGCTCCAGCCCCTCACCCAGCTCCGGTTCCCCCCCACTCACACCAGGGGGGCCAGCCTGGAGGCGGAGGTTGTCATTGCAGTGGGCGGCGCCTCTCGATCAAGCTGTCCCCTGTCCAGCCTGTTGGCTGCATTACTCCAATGTCTTAAGGTAAACTTTAAATTCCATTTCTTGAGTTTATTCTCCATATTGTCCCTGGGATGACCTTTTTTGGCTGACTTAATGTTGCTCCAGAACTACAAGCCCCCTCACCAGCCTTTGACCCATCCAGGCCAGACCTCACCCAGGGCTCCAGCTCCTGCTGCCCGGTCCCCACTTACACCAGGGGGTCCCAGCCTGAGGCCCAGGTTGTCACGTTGCAGTGCCTGCCCCTCATCGGGACAAGCTGTCCCCAGGCCACCCTGTTGGTTGTATTCACCTCCCAGGTCTTAAGGTAAACTTTAAGTTCCATTTCCTTGGATGATCTCCATCGGCTGACTTCTCTGTTGATGTTGCTCCAGAACCACAAGCCCTCACCATCCTGTGACTCCAGGCCACCCTCAAGGGCTCAAGTTTCGCCGCCCGGGTCCTCCACTTGCACCAGGGGGGCCAGCCTAGGCGGAGGTTGTAGGGCCAGTGGGCGGCGCCCACATCGGACAAGCTGTCCCCTGTCCAGCCCTGTTGGTTGCAATTACCTCCAATGTCTTAAGGTAAACTTAAATCCATTTCTTGAGTTTATTCTCCATTGTCCCTGGATGATCTTGGCTACTTAATGTTGCTCCAGAAGTACAAGCCCCTCACCAGCCTTTGACCCATGCCACACCGTGGCTCCAGCTCTCACCCAGGGCTCTGCTGCCCGGTCCCCCACTGCACCAGGGGGTCCCTGCCTGAGGCGATTGGTTGTCGCTTGCAGTGGACGTGCACCACCTCGACCAAGCTGTCCCCCTGGCCAACTTGTTGGATGTGCATTTACTCCCATGTCTTAAGGTAAACTTAAATTCCATTTCTTGAGTTTATTCTCCATATTTTCCTGGGATGATCTTCTCAGCTGACTTAATCTTCATCCAGAACTATAAGCCCTCACCAGCCTGTGACTCCAGGCCACCCTGGGGCTCCAGCTCTCCGCAGCCCGGTCCCCACTTGCACCAGGGGGGCCCAGCCTTTAGGCCCAGGTTGTCATTGCTTTGTGCCGCCCCTACATCGGACAAGCTGTCCCCCCAGGCCACCCTGTTGGTTGCATTCACCTCCCAGGTCTTAAGGTAAACTTTAAATTCCATTTCTTGAGTTTATTCTCCATATTTTCCCCTGGATGATCTTTTGGCTGACCAACTTGTCTCCAGTTCACCTCCAGAACTACAAGCCTCACCAGCCTGCCTGTCTCCAGGCCACCCTGGCTCCAGCTCCGCAGCCCGGGTCCCCCCAGGTCTTACACCAGGGGGCCCAGCCTGAGGCCCAGGTTGTCATTGCTGCTTTAGTGCCGGCCTCACATCGGACAAGCTGTATTCCAGCTCCACCCTGTTGGTTGCATTCCCAGCCTCCCAGGTTGTCTTATTGTGCAAACCCTTAAATTCCATTTCCTTGAGTTTATCTACTCCATATTCATGGTCCCTGGGATGATCTTGGATGATCTGCTTTAATGTTGCTCCAGAACTACAAGCCTCACTCATCCTTTGACTCCATGCCACCTCAGTGGCTCCCAGCCCTCAGCCTGGTCTCCAGCCTGCTGCCTGGTCCCCATTCGCACTAGGGGTCCCCGCCTGAGGCCCATTGTTGTCGTTGCTTTGGTGCCGCCCACACTTGACAAGTTGTAGCTCCTGGCCAATTCTGTTGCTTGTATCTCACTTCCCAGGTCTCAAGGTAAACTCTTAAATTCTACTTCTTGAGTTTATTCTCCATATTGGTCCTGGGATGATCAACTTTGGCTGGACTTAATGCTGCTCCTTAGAAGTACAAGCCTTCTCCAGCCTTTGTCTCCAGGGCTACCCCGGCTCCAGCTCGCAGCCCGGTCCCCCACTTACACCAGGGGCCCTGCTTGAGGCCCTGGTTGTCATTGTTGTTGACGCCACACAACGGACAAGTTGTCCCCTGGCCAATTCTGCTGGTTGCATTTTCTTCCCCAGGTCTTAAGTTAAACTTAATTCCATTTCTTG
>WFAA01000147.1:0-25679 GCA_009823395.1 Thamnaconus septentrionalis | reverse complement strand
TTAAGGGGTTAGGGTTAGGGGGGTTAGGTTAAGGAAAAAAGTTCTCCCCGAAGAACGATGCACCTCCACTTCAGTCAGGTTGGTGAGGCAGATCTCCCAGCCGGGTTCCACCACCCAAAGGTGGTGGGTTCAAATTTTTAGCAGTTCTTTTGCTAAGATTGGTAAGTCGACCCGTTCGCAGCGTTTCCAGCCATTTGGGGCCTTCATCAGGTACTAGGTTAGGTTAGGAGTTGGGTTAGGGTTGAGTTGAGGGTTAGGGTTGGGTAACCAGGTGAAATTCGATCCTCCATCATCCATATCTTCGGTGGAATGATTTATGGGCAAATTTGCACATATGTATGGTGATGTACCTACCTGCTTGACATGAGTTGCGTGATGATATACTTCGGTTCGGAGTTATACCGGAAATAGCCATATCTCAGAACCGTGGGTCGTAGAGACTCGGGGACAGCACCATGCTAGTTCAGCATGGCCGGGTGTCTGTCATACGGATCAAGGTTCCAAGGTCGTGGCCAGGACTTACCGTTCTCGCCGATATTTGCGTTTGAATTTCGCTATTCATTTTCAATGGGAGATTAGGGTTAGGGTTAGGGTTAGGGTTAGGGCTAGACCTCCAATTTAGTAGGTTAATCAATAAAATCCAATTATGGGTTAAGTTTAGGCATTGGTTTACGAATAGGTTCCTGTTTAAGTGGTAGTAGAAGAGTGGTTAGGTTTAGGGTAAGCATAGGTTCCAGGTTAGCTAAAGGGCTTAGGGCGCAACAAAATCCGTGGTCCTCACTTAGGCCAATTCTGACAGTGCCGGCAAGGTTAGGTAAAGGAATTATGAATCCACCCTGAGCCTGGGATGGATCCTGGTGCACTCACTTCTCAGAAAGTGTCTCTAAGTTTGTCTAGCGGACACTAGAGAGCCCCTGCATCTCAGAAAGATGGTGGGCAGGGATTCAAAAATGGACATTCCACGTCTGAATATGTCATAGTGTAGTCGGCCAGGTGCGGCCCCGTTTGACGACATAGTCTACAGCCTTCTTCAGGCGCTGTAACCGACCAGAGAGCTGAGTGGCGGTCGGCGCCTTAACAGGCTTTAAGGTGCCAAGCATCCACCTTTAGTTCTCCTATCTTTACTGGGTAGAGTGGTTTTCTTTTCTCTTTTATGAGCTGTATTTTTATTAACCATTCCTTCTCTTCTCTCCTTTGGAGTCGCGGGATCAAGTAAGTGGTTAAGTTCTTCCTATTCTTCTTCTAACCCCTTCTTTTCTTCTTTTAGGTTGCAGTTTAGCATCTTGCCCAGGGCGAGGTAAGTATCTCCTTCTTCTTCTCCTCCCATCCCCTCTTTCTTCCCTTACTCTTCCTCAGTCGACATTCTTCCCTCCTTTTCCTTCTTTTCCTCCTCCTCCATTTCCTGCTTTCCATCAATAAAGTGGCTCTCCTGGTAGCTTCTTCCTCCAGGGGCCTGATCAACTCACTCTCCTGGCATTAATTCTTCAGGGGTCTCATAAACAGCAAGGATAATGGGTTTGTTAAATCAGGATCAGGAGCGGGTTCACAACACCCGTCGGGGAGTCAGAGCCAAGGGTGCAAATTAGGGTTAGGAATAGAGTCCGAAAAAAAAGACCTTAAAAGTTTTTAAATAGTCCAATTTATAGGTTAGTTATAGTGATTAGGGTTTAGGAATTCCATTGTCCAACCATCCCCTCCCCCATCCTCTCAACCCTCTTCCCCTTCCCCCAGTCCCCAACCCTAGGCCCGTATCGGTTTGTGAGGTTGGGGTTAGAAGTTAGGGTTAGGGCCTAGACCTCCAATTTATGGTTAATCAATAAAATCCAATTATGGGTTAAGTTTGAGCATTGGTTTACGAATAGGTTCTGTTTAGGCGTAGTAGAGAGAGAGTGGATTAGGTTTAGAATAGCATAGGTTCAGGTTAGCTAAAGGGCTTAAGGCTCAACAAAATCCGTGGTCCTCACTTAGGGTTAGGGTTAGGGTTAGGGTTGGGATTGGGTTTTGAAGAAAGCCCGCGTCCCGAGCCTCGGGCCAGGGAGGCGGGGCCGCAGGAGCCTGCCGTGGAGTGGGAAAGGCCTGTCGGGTTCTGGTTTTGGTTTTTCAAGTTGTTCCACCACCCGAGAAGTGGTGGGGTTCAAGCCATCGTCCTTCTTGGCGTCTCAGGTGGATGCCCAGGTCGGCTTTGCCATGACGTTTCAGACTGGTTGCGCTAACTTCCAGGCGAGTGGCCGACCTGGAAGGATTCCAAGATGTTTGTTACTTTAGCCACTTTTTTCTGAGCTCTGGGTCTTTCCCTCTGCCCCATTCTTTCCTCTCCTCCTTCTTATTCTCTTCATCCTGGACTTTCTTTTTGTGTCTCAATTTTGTTTCTTCTTTAACTGTAAATTTGTATTTCTCCCTTTTTCCAATTCATATGTATTGTTGTTAAGGTTGACCCCATCGTCATCCATAGCATGAGAGACTATTTGGTCTTCTTTTTTTGCTCTTCCTTCAGGTGGGAACCCTCATCTGCTGCCACCAGGTAAGTGTTAGGGTTAGGGTTAGGGTTAGGGTTAGGGTTAGGATTTAGAGGAGGGTTAGGGTTAGGGTTAGGGTTAGGGTTGGGGGTTAAAAGGCAAAAGAGGTTCTTCTCCGAAGAGAAGAACTGTGGCACTCTCCACTTGAGGAAGGCTCTGGGCAGATCCCCGAGCTATGAGACCACCACCGAGGTGGTGGGAGTTCAAAAAATTCAACTATTCTTGTTGTAATAATTTAGCAGTCGACCCGTTACCGCATTTAGGGCTTATGTGTGCCTTCATCAGGCAAGTCGACTGTGGGTTAGGGTTAGGGTTAGGGTTAGGGTTAGGGTTGGGGTTAGGGTTAGGGTTCAGGGGTTAGGGTTGGGGTTGCGGGAAGTTGTGTTTCCCCTTCCATGAGGGGAAGGAGCTCCTGGCCCTCCCGCCATGGCGGACATAATCCCACCCGAGCCCCTCCAAAGAAGAGAAATTTGGCTGTCCCCCGGTTATTCTGACGGACTGTTGTCCAACCGTCCGCCATTATAGATGTATTTATTTATTTATTATGTATGTATTTGTTTCTTTATTATCTATGTAATTATTTATAATATGTCTTAATCAACTTATTTATTTATTTATTTATATATATAGGGTTGGGGTATTTATAATATTATTTATTTATTCCTTCTATGAAAAAAACAAAAAAACAAAAGCAACAAACAAAGAAGAAGGTGTGCCTTAACCAGAGCGTTTAAAGCCCTCCCTGTGGGTCTTCTTCAGGTTCTTTGTGGCACAATTAAAAAACTAATGCGAGCATAAGTAGCTGCAGAGGAAGCGATGTTGCTCTGTCGAAAACCAAAAGTGAAATGAGGGCTTCTGGCTGCTCAACCCGGCTTTATAATGAAAAAATAAAAAAGCGATATGCTTCGCTATTGCACTATAGCACTTTATAATAAAATAGAAAATAAGTGAAACCGATTGGTTTTTAATAAATTTGAACTTTATATGAGACTATATATGAACTATTTTAACTTTTTAATGTTTTTTAATATTTTATATTGTTTTTAATAACGTTTTATTTTTTATACTTTTATTTTTTCACTTTCATTTTAATTGTTTTTAATAGTGTTTTTTTAAGTATTTTAATGATTTTATTATACTTTTTAAGGAATTTTTTAGATTTTTAGATTTTTAATGGTTTTTAATTGTGTATTTTAATTTTTAATTACAAAAATTATTAAAATTAATTACACAAACAAAGGGTTAATAAATAATGAGTTATGTTTAGAGGACCAAATTAGGGTTAAGATTAAAAGATTAGAATTAAATGTTAGGTGCCAAGATTAGGGTTAACTTTAAGGTATAGTTTAGGAATGACCCGAGATTAGGGTTAGGGTTTGGGTATAGAATTAAAGTTAGGGTTAGGTTTAGATTAGGGTTAGGGTTAGGGTTAGGAGTTAGGGGTTAGGGGTTAGGGTTAGGGTTAGGGTTAGGGTTAGGGTTAGGGGTTGGGGTTAGGGTTGGGGTTAGGGTTAGGGTTAGGGTTAGGGTCAGGGTTGGGGTCAGGGTCAGGGTCAGGAGTCCAGGGTCAGGGTCCAGGGGTCAGGGTCAGGGTTGGGGTTAGGGTTAGAAGGTTGTAAAGGGCCTTCTTCTCGAAGGAAGAACAATGCTACATCTCCTCATCCGAGGAGGGCACATGGAGCGAATCCTTAAGCTAAGACCACCACCCGAAGGTGGTGGGGAGTTCAAGTTCGACATATCTGTCTGATAGTCAGCAGTCAACTTGTAGGCGCTACGTTTGGGACTAAATATCATCCATGCCTCGAAGCGAAGTTGACTGTGGGTGTCAATAGCCTAGTGAAACACTGCCATCGGCCCTTCTTCTTAATATTGGATGCACTTTAACATCATGCCCAGGACGCAGATAGGACCTTACCGTCCTCTACTCTGTAGACCTCAGTATGGGATTTTCTACAGTTTTCCATCAGGTAAGTACTTCTACTCTTCGCTTCCTTTCACAGGTTTCAAATAGATATAATCCAAGTCAGTTCTTTTTTTTTTTTCCTTTAGGGACTTTCTTCCAATAGGGTTCAAATGTTGGGTACCAGGTAAGTATTAATTTAGGAAACAGAGTATATATGGATTTTTTTATTTGTTCTTTCAGGTGAGTATGCCTTTCTTCATTTTGTAAATGGTTTATTTATAGGTTAATACTTCCCTCTTTTCCAGAGTTTCCTTCTCTTCTACTCCTCCTCCTCTCCACCCTCTTTCACTCTTCCCTTCCCTATCCTCTTAACCCTAGGCCGTCGTTCCCATCTCCAAAGAGGTAGGATCAGGCCCCCGGGTCAGGTTCAGGTTCTATCGGTTTATCTCGGAGGTTAGGTTTAGGTGAAGAGTTAGGTTTAGGAATAGGCACATCCAGTTAGGAACTAGTGAGCCAGATCTTCCATTAAGGAGTTGGGTTTAAGGGCCTACACACCGAATATGGGTTAGAGTTTAGGTACCTGCCATCTAGAGGTTAGGTTTAGCATTGAGGGTTTTGTTCAGGTATGCAATGGGACTTAAGGAGCAGACCATAGGGGCTGGAGCCCAAGGGACCACATCCCATGACCAACTCCACTTGGGACCTGGCTGGGTAGAGTTTGTAAAAGGGTGTTTCTTCTCCCGAAGAGAGAAGACAATGCACTCTCCTCTCTGTCGGAGAGGGGCACATGGGCAGAATCCCTTAGCTAAGACCACCACCCGAAGGTGGTGGGGATTCAAAAAATTCGACATATTATCTGTCTGATAGTCAGCAGTCAACTTGTAGGCGCTACGTTTCAAGACTGGTATGTGTCCTTCTTCGAGCAAGAAGTTGACTGCTGTGAGTGTCAGTAGCCTAGTGTGAAGCACTGCACCCGTGAACCCGCTAACTCCTGCTGGATGCACTTTAGTGTCATGCAGGACGGAATGAGGACCTTACCGTCATCTACTCTGTAGACCTCAAGTATAGTGGGATTTTCTACAGTTTCCATCAGGTAAATGTACTCTTTCCTTTCTGCAGGGTTCCAGGTAGGGTATAATCAAGGTAGTTTCTTTTTTTTTTTTTTTTTTTCCTTTTGGGACTTTCTTCCAATAGGGGTTCAAATGTTGGTGCCTTGAGCCAAGTATTAATTTGAAACAGGTAAGTATGGATTTTTTTATTTTGTTATTTCAGGTGAGTATACCTTTCTTCCATTTGTATTGGTTTATTTATAGGTTAATATACATGCCTTCTTTCCAGGTTCCTTCTCTTCTACTCCCTCTCCTCCCTCCACCCTCCTTTTCCTCTTCCCTTCCCCTATCCTCCAACCCTAGGCACGTCATTTACATCTCCCAAAGAGGAGTAGGATCAGGCCCAAGAGTCAGATTCAAGAGTTTATCGGTTTATCGAGGGTTAGAGTTTAGGTAAAGAGTTAGAGTTTAGGAATAGGCATCAATTGAGGGGCTAGTGACAGATCTTCCATTAAGGGTTAGAGGTTTAGGGCGCCACACAGAATATGGAGTTTGAGTTTGGTACCTACCATCTAGAGGTTAGGTTTAGCATTAGGGTTTTTGTTCAGGTGTCTGATGGGACTTAAGGAGCAGAACCATAGGGCTGGAGCAGGGACCACATCCTGACCAACTCCATGGGACCTGGCTGGGTAGGTTTGTAAAAAGTGTTCTTCTCCGAGAGAACAATGCACTCTCCTCTGTCGGGAGAGGGCACATGGGCAGATCATAAGCTAAGGAGCCACCACCCGAGGTGGTGGTTAAAAATTAAACATATCTGTCTGATGGTCAGCAGTCAACTTGTAAATTTTCTGGTTTAGGACTAGTATGTCCTTCTTCAAGCGAAGTTGACTGTGGGTGTCAGTAGCCTAAATTATGAAACACACGTGGGCCGCTGCTCCTGTGTGGATGCACTTTAGCGTCATGCCAGAGGGCAGGAGCCCAGGACCCACCGTCATCTACTCTATGAACCCCAGTATGGGATTTTCTGATATGTCCATCAGAGTAAATATGCTCTTCCTTCAGCAGGGTTCAGGTATATAATCCAATTAGTTTTTTTTTCCTTTGAGGACTTTCTTCCAATAGGGGTTCAAATGCAGGTGCCAGGTAAGTAATAATTTAGGAAACAGGTAAGTATGGATTTTTTATTTGTTATTTCCCAGGTGAGTATACCTTTCTTCGTACTGTTGGTTTATTTGTAGGTTAATATACCTCTTTTTCCAGGTTTTCCTCTCTCTACTCCCTCCCTCCTCCTCCCCACCTCCTTTCCTCTTCCCCTTCCCTATCCTCCAACCCCTAGGCCGCCATTCCCATCTCCAAAAGAGGAGGCAGGATCAGGCCCCAGGGTCAATCCAAGGTTTATCGGGTTTATCGAGGTTAGGTTTAGGTAAAGAGTTAGGTTTAGGAACAGGCACCCAATTAGGGCCAGTGACAGATCTTCCATTAAGGGGGTTAGTTTAGGCATACACCCTGAATATGATGGGTTAGGTTTGAAATTTGCTCATCTAGAGGTTAGTTTTAGCAATAGGTTTTTGTTCAGGTGTCTGATACGGGACTTAAGGAGCAGACCATAGGGGCTGGAGCCCAAGGGACTATCAATCCCATGACCAACTCCTGGGGACCTGGCTGGGTAGGTTTGTAAAAGGGTGTTCCTTCTCCAAGAGAAGAACAAATGCACTCCTCCTCTGTCCGGAGAGGGCATGGGCAGATCCCTTAGCTAAGATCACCACCACCAAGGTGGTGGGGATTCAAAAAGTCGCGACATATCTGTCTCGATAGTCAGCAGTCAACCTGTAGGCGCTCTACGCTCGGACTAGCATGTCCTTCTTCAGCGGGTTGACTGTAGGTGCCAGTAGCCCTAGCATGGGCTGCAGTACTGCACCGTGAGCCCCTAACTGCCCAATGTGTGGATGCACTTTTAACGTCATGCCCAGGACGGAATAGGGACCTACCATCCATCTACTCTGGGTAGACCCTAGTATGGGATTTTCTACAGTTTTCCATCAGGTAAGTATACTCTTCCTTCACAGGGTTCCAGAGTAGGTATAATCCAATTAGTTTCTTTTTTCCTTTTGGAGACTTTCTTCCAAACTAGGGGTTCAAATGTTGGGTACTTGGTAAAGCTATTAATTTAGGAAACAGGTAAGTATGGATTTTTTATTTGTTATTTCAGTGTGAGTATACGCCTTCTTCATTTGTACTGGCTTTGTTTGAGCAGGTTAATACACCTTCTTTTCCAGGTTTCCTCTCTTCTCCCCTCTCCTCCTCCCACCCTCCTTCCTCTCCCTTCCCCTATCCTCCTTCCAACCCCTAGGCCGCTATCTCCCATCTCCAAAAGAGGAGTAGGATCAGCCTCCCATGGTCAGATTCAAGAGTTTATCGGTTTATTTAGAGTACAGGTTTAGTAAAGAGTTAGTTTAGAGAACAGGCATCCAATGAGGGGCTAGTGACAGATCTTCCAATATGTAATAGGGTTGCAAAGTTTGGCCAAGCACCCCAATCTGAGTAAGAGTTTAGATACCTTTCTATCTAGAGTTGATTTAGTATCAGGGCCTTTGTCTAGGGTGTCTGATAGGACTCCTAAGGAGTGACCATAGGGGCTGGAGGCTTAAGGGACCACATCCGCGGACCAACTCCGCGGGACCCTGGCTGGGTAGGTTTAGAAAAGAGTGTCTTCTCAGAAGAGAAGAATAATGCACCTCCTCTGTCGGAGAGGCGCGAGGCAAATCCATAAGCTGAGCCACCACGAAGGTGGTACAGTTCAAAAATCTGGCCATATCTGTTCGATGGTCAGCCCGTCAACCTGTAGGGGCGCTACGCTTTGGATTCATGCTGTCCTCACTAAGCGATTGACTGCTGGGTGCCAGTAGCCTAGTATGGCTTTCTTACTGCACCGTGATACATATTGCAATATTGGATGCACTTTAACGCTGGGTCCTTTTGACGAACAGGACCCACTGGCCATTCACTTGGGTAGACCCCAGTGCTGGGATTTTCTGTGCCTTTCCAACAGGTAAGTATACTCTTCCTTTCACAGGGTCTCCAGGTAGGTATAACTAAATTAGTTTCTTTTTTTTTCCTTTAGGACTTCTCTTCCAATAGGGGTTCAAATGTTGGGTGCTAGTGTAAGTACTAATTTAGGAAACGAGGTAAGCATAATTTTTACTTGTTATTTCAGGTGAGCATAATTCTTCATTTAATATTTATTTATAGGTTAATATACCTTCTTCCAGTTTCCTTCTCTTCTACTCCTCTCCTCCTCCCCACCCTCCTCTTCCTCTTCCCTTCCTCATCCTCCAACTCCTAGGCCGTCATTCCCATCTCCAAAAGAGGTGAGGGATCAGCTCCCAGGGTCAGATTCAAGGTTTATCGTTTATCGAGTAGGTTTTAGTGTAAAGGGAGTTAGGGCCAGGGAACAGGTAATCCAATTAGGGGCTAGTGATAGATCTTCCATTATGGGTTAGGTTTAGGGCATAAGCACCGAATATGGGTTAGGTCGAAATTACCTACCATCTAGAGGCTAAGTTTTAGTTATTAGGGTTTTGTTCAGGTGTCTGATAGGACTTAAGGAGCAGACCATAGGGGCGGGAGCCCAAGGACCACATCCCATGACCAACTCCTCAAGGACCCGGCTGGGTAGGTTTGTAAAGGGTGTTCTTCTCCGAAGAGAAGAATAATGCACTCTCCTCTGTCGGAGAGGGCACAAGGGCAGATCCTTTGTTAAGACCACCACCGAGAAGGTGGTGAGGATTCAAAAATCGGCCATATCTGTCTCGACCAATCAAAGCAGTCGTAACTTGTAGGCGCCACGCTTCGGACTAGTATGTCCTTCTTCAGGCTAGAGATTGACTGTAGGTGTCAGTAGCCTAGTATGTATTACTGCACCGTGAGCCCGCTTTGCCCTCAGTGGATGCACTTTAACGGGCCATGCCCAGGGACGGAATAGGACCTTACTGGCATCTGCTCTGTATACCTAGACCTGTATGGACTTTCTACAGTTTCTCTATCAGGTACTATACTCTTCCTTTCACAGGGTTCTGTGTAGGTATAATCTGGTCTTTTTTCTTTTTCCTTTTAGGGACTTTCTTCCAATATTAGGGCTCAAATGTTGGTGCCAGTAGGCATTAATTTAGGAAACAGGTAAGTACTTGATTTTTATTTTATTATTTCAGGTTGAGTATACCTTTCTTTCATTTGTATTGGTTTATTTATAGGTTAATATACCTACCGATTTCCAGGTTTCTCTTCACTCCTCTCTCTCTCACCCACCTCCTCTCCTCTTCTCCTTCCCTTTATCCTCCAACCCCTAGGCCGCCATTCCACCTGGGTAAAAGAGGAGTAGGATCAGGCCCCAGGGTCAGGGGATTCGAGTTCTATCAGTTTATCGAGGTTAGGCTTTAGAGTAAAGAGTTAGGTTTAGGAATAAACAATTCAATTAGGGGCTAGTGACAGATCTTCCCAATTAAGGGTTAAGCTTTAGAGCATGGCAATTCTAATATGGGTTAGGGTTAGGTACCCACCATCTAGAGGTTAGGTTTAGCATTAGGGTTTTGTTCAGGTGTCTGATAGGACTTAAGGAGCAGACCATAGGCTGGAGCCCAAGGGGACCACATCCCCATGACCAACTCAAGGGACCTGGCTGGGTAGGTTTGTAAAAAGGGTGTTCTTCTCCGAAGAGAAGAACAATGCCTCCTCCTCTGTCGGAGAGGGCATGGGCAGAATCCCTTAGTTAAGACTCACTACCAAGGTGGTGGGATTCAAAAATTTATACATATCTGTCTGATAGTCAGCAGTCAACTTGTAGGCGCCACGCTTTCCGGACTAGTATGTCCTTCTTCAGGCGAAGTTGACTGTAGGTGTCAATAGCTTCATGTATGGCTTCACTGCACCTCAGTGAGCCCGCTGCCCTGTGTGGACATGCACTTTTAACGTCATGCCCAGGATTTGCGGAATAGGACCTTACTGGCCATCTACTCTGTAGACCTCAGTATGGGATTTTCTACAGTTTCTTCCATCAGGTAAGTATACTCTTCCTTTCACAGGTTTCCAAGGTAGGTATAATCAATTAGTTTCTTTTTCCTTTAGGGACTTTTCTCCAATAGGAGTTCAAATGTTGGTGCCAGGTAAGTATTAATTTAGGAAACAGGTAAGTATGGATTTTTATTTGTTATTTCAGGTGAGTATACCTTTCTTCATTTGTATTGGTTTTATTTATAGGTTAATATACCTTCTTTTCCAGGTTTCCTCTCTCTACTCCCCTCTCCCTCCTCCCCACCCTCCTTTCCTCTTCCTTCTTCTATCCTCCAACCCTAGGGCCGCCATTCCCATCTCCAAAAAGAGGAGTAGGATCAGCCCCAGGGTCAGATTAAGGTTTAATCAGTTTATCGAGGTTAGGTTTAGGTAAAGAGTTAGCTTTAGGAATAGGCATCCAATTAGGGGCTAGTGACAGATCTTCCATTAAGGGTTAGGTTTAGGCATACACCGAATATGGGTTAGGGTTTAGGTACTGCACCATCTAGAGGTTAGGCTTAGCTTGTTAGGGTTTTGTTCGGGTGCCCGATAGGACGAAGGAAGCAGACCATAGGACTTGGAGCTCATGGGACCACATCCGCATGACCAACTCAAGCAGGACCTGGCTGGTAGAGACATAAAAGATATGTCTTCCCAAGAGAGAACAATGCACTTCCTGTCGGAGAGGGCACATGGGCAGATCCTCAAGCAAGACCCACCACCCGGAAGGTGGTGGGGATTCAAAAATTCGACATATCTGTTCGATAGCCGGGGGAAGTCAATTAACTAGAAGGCGTCGACTAGTATGTCCTTCTTCAGCGGTTGACTCAGGTATCGCAGCCTGGTATGGCTTACTGCACCGTGAGCCCTGCTGCCCTGTGGATGTGCCCCAACGTCATGCCCAGGACGGAATAGGACCTACCCAGTGTCTACTCTGCCAGACCCTCAGTATAGGATTTCTACTGTTTTCCATCAGGTATAATATATCCTTTTTCTCACAGGGTTCCAGGTAGGTATAACCCAATTAGTTTCTTTCCTTTAGGACTTTCTTCCAATAGGGTTCAAATGTTGGGTGTTAGGTAAGTATTAATTTAGGAAACAGGTAAGTAAGGGATTTTTTATTTGTTATTTCCAGGTGAGTATATATACCTTTCTTCATTTGTATTGGTTTATGCCCTAGAGTTAATATACCTTCTTTTTCCAGGTTTCCTTCTTCTGCCCCCTCTCCTCTCCCCACCTCTCTCCTCTTCCCTTCACCCTAATCCTCCAACCCCTAGGCCGTCATGCTCATCTCCAAAAGAGGAGTAGGATCAGCCTGAGGTCAGATTCATGTTTATCTAGGTTTATCGAGGTTGGGTTTAGGTAAAGATAGGTTTAGGAATAGGCATCCAATTAGGGGCTAGTGACAGATCTTTCCATTAAGGGCGAGAGTTTGAGGCACCACACTAATATGGGTTAGGCTTAGGGCACTCACCATCTAGAGGTTAGGTTTAGTATTACGGGTTTTGTTCAGGTACTACAATGGGACTTAAGGCAGACCACTGCAGGGCTGAGCCCAAGGACCCTCCCATGACCAACTCGGCGGGACCCTGGGTGGGTTTGTAAAGGTGTGTACTCAGAAGGGGTAATACTCTCTGTCGGAGGCTGGGCGATCCTTAAGCTAAGGCCTACGAGAAAGTGGTGAGGATGTGCATTAAACATATCTGTCTCGTGGTCAGCCATGATCAACATGGCGCTCGTTTGGGACTAGTATGTCCTTCTAACTTCAATGAAGTTGACTGTGGGGTATCAGTAGCCTAGTATAGCACTGCACCGTGGGCCCGCTCACTCCTGTGTGGATGCACTTCATCGTCATATGGACGGGACGGATTAGCACTCACCGTCATCTACCTATGGAGCCTCCAGTATGGGATTTTCTACAGTTTTCCATCAGGTAAGTGTACTCTTCCTTTCACAGGGTTCCAGGTAGATATAATCCAATTAGTTTCTTTTTTTTTTTTTCCTTTTGGGTTTCTTCCAATAGAGGAAGGTCTAAATGTTGTTGCCAGGTAAGTATTAATTTGAGAAACAGGTAGTATGGATTTTTTATTATGTTATTACTAATTGAGTATACCTTTCTCATTTGTATTGGTTTATTTACAGGTTAATATACCCTTCTTTTTCCAGGTTCACTTCTTCTACTCCTCTCCTCCCACCTCTTTTCCTCTTCCCTTCCCATCCTCCAACCCTAGGCCGCATTCCCATCTCCAAAGGGGTAGGATCAGGCCCCAGGGTCAGATTCAAGGTTTATCGGTTTATCGAGGTTAGGTTTAGGTAAAGAGTTAGGAAATAGGCATCAATTAGGGGCTAGTGACAGATCTTCCATTAAGGGTTAGGTTTAGGGCCACCAAAGGGTTGGTTTGGTACCTACCATCTAGAGGTTAGGTTTAGCATTAGGGTTTTGTTCAGGTGTCTGATAGGACTTAAGGAGCAGACCATGGGGCTGGAGCCCAAGGGACCACATCCCATGACCAACCAGGGACCTGGCTGGGTAGGTTTTAAAGGGTGTTCTTTCCGAGAAGAACAATGCCCTCCTCTGTCGGAGGGGCACATGGGCAGATCCTTAGTAAGACCACCACCCGGTGGTGGGGATTCAAAAATTGACATATCTGTCTGATAGTCAACCTTGTGGCGCCACGTTTCGGACTAGTATGTCCTTCTTCAGGCAAGTTGACTGTAGGTGTCAGTAGCCTAGTATGGCTTACTGCACCGTGAGCCCGCGCCCGTGGGATGCACTTTAACGTCATGCCCAGGACGGAATAGGACCCCGCATCTACTCTGTAGCCTGTATGGGATTTTCTACAGTTTTCCATCAGGTAAGTATACTCTTCCTTTCACAGGGTTCCAGGTAGGTATAATCCAATTAGTTTCTTTTTTCCTTTTAGGGACTTTCTTCCAATAGGGGTTCAAATGTTGGTGCCAGGTAATTTAATTTAGGAAACAGGTAAGTATGGATTTTTTATTTGTTATTTCAGGTGAGTATACCTTTTATTTGTATTGGTTTATTTATAGGTTAATATACCTTCTTTTCCAGGTTTCCTTCTCTACTCCTCCCTCCTCCCCACCTCCTTTCCTCTTCCTTCCCTATCCTCCAACCCTAGGGCCCATTCCCATCTCCAAAAGAGGAGTAGGATCAGGCCCCAGGGTCAGATTCAAGGTTTATCGGTTTAAGGTTAGGTTTAGGTAAAGAGTTAGGTTTAGGAATAGGCATCCAATTAGGGGCTAGTGACAGATCTTCCATTAAGGGTTAGGTTTAGGGCATACACCGAATAGGGTTGGTTTAGGTACCTACCATCTAGAGGTTAGGTTTAGCATTAGGGTTTTGTTCAGGTGTCTGATAGGACTTGGAGCAGACCAGGGGCTGGAGCCCAAGGGACCACATCCCATGACCAACTCCGGGACCTGGCTGGGTAGGTTTGTAAAAGGTGTTCTTCTCCGAGAAGAACAATGCACTCTCCTCTGTCGGAGAGGGCACATGGGCAGAATTTTAAGACCACCACCCGGGTGGTGGGGATTCAAAAATTCGACATTCTTTGATAGTCAGCAGTCAACTTTAGGCGCCGTTTCGGACTAGTATGTCCTTCTTCAAAGTTGACTGTGGTGTCAGTAGCCTGTATGGCTTACCACCGTGACCCGCTGCTCCTGTGGGATTTAACGTCATGCCCAGGACGGAATAGGACCTTACCGCATCTACTCTGTAGACCTCAGTATGGGATTTTCTACAGTTTTCCATCAGGTAAGTATACTCTTCCCAAGGGTTCCAGGTAGGTATAATCCAATTAGTTTCTTTTTTCACTTTAGGACTTTCTTCAATAGGGGTTCAAATGTTGGGTGCCAGGTAAGCGACAATTTAGGAAACAGGTAAGTATGGATTTTTTTTATTTGTTATTTCAGGTGAGTATACCTCTCTTCATTTGTATTGGTTTTATTTATAGGTTAATATACCTTCTTTTTCCAGGTTTCCTTCTTTCTTCTACTCCCTCCCTCCTCCCACCTCCTCTTTCCTCTTCCCTTCTCCTATCCTCCAACCCCTAGGCAATCCATTCCCATCTCCCAAAGAGGGAGTAGGATCTGTTCTGGTGGGTCAGATTCTGTATTAATCCGGTTCATTCGAGGTTAGGCTTAGAGTAAAGATTAGGATTTGGAACAGACATCCAATTCGGGCCTGGTGACAGGTCTTCCATTAAGGAGGTTGGGCTTAGAGCATACACGAATATGGGTTAGGGTTTGGGCACCCACCATCTAGAGGTTAGGTTTATGGCCAGGTAGGGCTGGGTGTCTCAATGGGACTTAAGGAGCAGACCATAGGGCTGGAGCCTATGGGACCATCCCATGACCAACTCCAGCGGGACCTGGCTGGGTAGTTTAGCCAAGGGTGTTCTTCCGAAGAGGAGAACAAATACACTCCTCTGTCGGAGAGGGGCACATGGGCAGATCCCTGAGTTAAGACCACCACCAAGGTGAGTGGGACTCAAAAATTGACATATCTCCATAGTGGTAACCCAGTCAACTTGTAGGCGCTTACGCTTGGGACTAGTATGTCCTTCTTCAAGCCAAGTTGACTGTAGGTGTCAGCAGCCTAGTATGGCTTTTACTGCACCGTGAGCCCGGCTAACTCCTATTGGATGCACTTTAACGTCATGCCCAGGAATGGAATAGGGACCTTACCACCATCTACTCACGCAGACCTCGGTATGGATTTTCTACAGTTTTCCATCAAGTCATCTGCTCTTCTACTACACGGGTCTCCCAAATTGATATAATCCAATTAGTTTCTTTTTTTCCTTTTAGGGACTTTCTTTCCAATAGGGTCTCAAATGTTGGTGCTAGGTAAATCTTCAATTTAGGTAACAGGGGTGTATGGATTTTTTATTTGTTATTTCTGGTGAGTATACCTTTCTTCATTTGTATTGGTTTTATTTATAGGTTAATATACCTTCTTTTCCAGGTTTCCTTCTACCCTTCTCCTCCTCCCCACTCCTCCCCCCACCTCCTTTCCTCTTCCCTATCCTCCAACCCTGAGCCGCCATTCCCATCTCCAAAAGAGGAGTAGGATGTGAATTTTCAGGGTCAGATTCAAGGTTTATCGGTTTATCGAGGTTAGGTTTAGGTAAAGAGTTAGACTTAGGAATAGGTATCCAATTAAGAGGCTAGTGACAGATCTTCCAATAAGGGTTAGGTTTAGGGCATAACAATCAATCATGGGTTAGGTTTAGGTACCTACCATCTAGAGGTTAGGGTTTAGCATTAGGCTTTTGTTCAGGTGTCTGATAGGACTTTAAGGAGCAGACCACAGGGGCTGGAGCCCAAGGGACCACATATCCCGCCACCAACTCCTGGACCTGGCCAGGTGGGTTTGTAAAGGGTGTTCTTCTCCGAAGAGAGAACAATGCACTCTCCTCGTCGAGAGGCACATGGGCAGAATCCTTAGCTAAGACCACCACCCGAAGGTGTTGGGTATTCAAAAATTAAACCTCTCTGTCTGATAGTCAGCAGTGGTCAGCCCGTGGGCGCCACGTTTCCTGGACTAGTGTATCGCTTCTTCAGGCGAGAAGTTGACTGTGGTGTCAGTAGCCTAGTATGGGCTTACTGCACCGTGAGCCCGCCTGCCCTGTGTGGATGCACTTTAACGCCATGCCCAGGACGGAATAGGACCTCACCGTCATCTGTACTTCTGTAGACCTCAGTATGATTTTCCTACAGTTTTCCATCAGGTAAGTATACTTTCCTTTCACGGGTTCCAGGTGAGTCTAATCCAATTAGTTTTTTTCCTTTTAGGACTTTCTTCCAATAGAGTTCAAATGTTGGTGCCAGGTAAGTATTAATTTAGGAAACAGGTAAGTATGGATTTTTATTTGTTATTTCAGGTGAGTATACCTTTCTTCATTTGTATTATGGTTTATTTGTGTATTAATATACCTCTTTTTTCCAGGTTTCCTTCTCTGCTACTCCTCCTCCCCACCCTCCCTCTCCTCTTCCCCTTCCTCAGATTCCAACCTCAGGCCGTATTCCCATCTCCAAAAGAGGAGTAGGATCAAGCCCTAGGGCCAGGTCCAAAGGTTATCGGGTTTATAAAGTTGAGTTTCGATGCAGTTCGGTTTGAAACCAGCATCAATGAGGGGCTAGTGATAGATCTTCCATTAAGGGTTAGGTTTGAGGCATACACCTAGCCTGGGTTTAGGTTTGGATACTACCATCTAGAGGTTAGGTTTAACATTAGGGTTTTGTTCAGGTGTCTGATAGGACTTGAGGAACAGACCATAGGGGCTGGAGCTCAAGGTACCACATCATGACTAACTCCGGCAGGACCTGGCTGGGTAGGTTTGTAAAAGATGTTTCTGAAGAGAAGAACAATGCCTCTCTCTGTCGGAGAGGGCACATGGGCAGATCCCTTGCTTAGCACCACACCAAGGGTGGTGGGATTTCAAAAATTCGACATATCTGTGTCAGATGGTTCAGCGGTCAACTTGTGAGGCTCTACGTTCGGGACTAATGTATGTCCTTCTTCAGCGATTGACTGCGGGTGTCAGTAGCCTAATTATGGCACTACACCGTGAACCCGCTAACTCCTGTGGATGCGCCTGCTGGCTCTTTTGCCCAGGGTGGGAATAGGTTCCTTGCAAATCCATCTACTCTGCTGGGCTCGTTATGGGATTTTCTACAGGTTTTAAATCAGATGAAATTATACTCTGCCTTTCACAGGGTTCCAGGTAGAGTATAGTCAGTTAGTTTCTTTTTTTCTTTTGGGACTTTCTTTAATAGGGGTTCAAATATTTGGTGCCAGAGTAGAAGTGTTAATTTAGGGAAACAGGTAAGTAGATTTATTATATGTTATTTCAGGTGAGTATACCTTTCTTCATTTACATTTGGTTTATTTATACAGAGTTAATCTACCTGCTTTTTCCAGGTTTCATCTCTTCTGCCCTCTCCCTCCCTCCCCACGGTTCTCCCTCTTCCCTTCCCCTATCCTATCCAACTTCGACGCCGTCATTCCCATCTCCAAGAGAGTAGGATCCAGGCCCAGGGTCAAATTCAAGGTTTATCGGTTTTATCGAGTTGGAGATTTAGAGTGAGTCAGGTTTAGGAATAGGCATCAGGTGGGGGCTGACAGATCTTCCACCATTAGGAGGTTGATTTGGGCCACAGACCGAGTATGGTTTGGGTTTGGGTACCTACCATCTAGGTTAGGTTTAACATTGGGGTTTGTTCAAGGTGTCTGATGGGACTTGGGCAGGCTATAGAGGCTAGAGCCCAAGGATTTGTCCATGACCAACTCCTTGTGTCATGGCCAGGTAGGTTTGTAAGGTGTCTTCTCCGAGAGAAGGTGTCCTATGTGGGAGGCTTTGGGCAGATCTAACAAGCTAGTTATTGCCAGAGGTGGTGGGGATCTAATTGAGCCTCTCTGTCTGATAGTCAGCGTCAACACTTGTAGGCGCTAGTTCGGGACTATTGTAACCTTCTTCAGCGAAGTTGACTGGTGTCAGTAGCCTGGTATGGCTTACTGCACCGTGTTCGCTGCTCCTGTGTAAGGATGCACTTTAACGTCATGCAGGGGCGAATAGGACCTTCCGTCTCATCGTACTCTGTAGACCTCAGTATGGGATTTTCTGAGTTTTCCATTAGGTAAATCTTCTCTTCCTCACAGGGGTTCCAGGTAGGTATAATCAATTAGTTTCTTTTTTTCCCTTTTGGGGACTTTCTTCCAATAGAAGTTCAAATGTTGGTACCAGGTAAATCATTAATTTGGGAAACAGGTGAGTATGGATTTTTTATTTTATTTATTTCAGGTATGGTATACACTTTCTTCATTTTGTATTCATTTGTTTATGGGATTAATGTCTACCTTCTTTCAGGTTTCCTTCTCTTCTCCCTCTCCTCCTCCCCCACCTCCTTTCCTTCCCCTTCTATCCTCCAGCTAGGCCGTCATTCCATCTCCAAGGGAGTGGATCAGGCCCCCAGGGTCATTCAGTTTATCGGTTTACTCGAGTTTAGAGTTCCCAGAGTAAAGAGTTAGGTTTAGGGCGAGGCATCAATTAGGACTACAGTGACAGATCTTCCATTAAGGGTTGGTTTAGGGCATACGAATATGAGTTAGGTTCCCAAATTACCTACCATCTAGAGTTAGGTTGCTTGCCAGTCAAGTTTGTTCAGGTGTCTGATAGGACTCCAAGGGCAGACCATAAGGCTGGGCAAGGACCACATCCTTATGACTAACTCAGGGACCTGGCAGGGTAGGTTTTTGCAAGGGTGTTTCTTCTCCGAAGAAGAGCAATGCACTCCTCACTCTGTCGGGAGGGCATGGGTGAATCCCTTAGCTGAACCACCACCCGGTGGTGGGGTTCAAATTTGACATGTCTGTCTGATGGTCAGCAGTCAACTATGGCTGCTCGACGTTTGGGACTAGTATGTATCGCTCTTCAAGCAGAAGTTGACTGCAGATGTCAGTAGCCTAGTATGCAGCTTTACCGCACCGTGAGCTCGCTGGCTCCTGTGTGGATGCGCTTTAACGTCATGCCCAGGGGCGGAACCAGGACCGCCTGTCGCCTGCTACTGTGGACCTCAGTATGGGATTTTCTACAGTTTCCATCTGAGTAAGTATATATTCCTCTTCACAGAGTTCCCAGGTAGGTATAATCCAATTAGTTTCTTTTTTTTTTCCTTTTAGGGACTTTTCTTCCAATAGGGGTTCAAATGTTGGTGCCAGGTAATTATTAATTTGGGAAACAGGTAAGTATGGATTTTTATTTACATTATTTCAGGTGAGTATACCTTTCTTCATTTGTATTGGTTTATTTATAGGTTAATATACCTTCTTTTTCCAGGTTTCCTTCTCTTCTCCTCTCTCCTCCTCCCCACCCTCCTTTCCTCTTCCCTTCCCTATCTCTCCAGCCCTAGGCAGTCATTCCCATCTCCAAAAGAGGAGTAGGATCAGGCCCCCGAGGTCCAGATTCAAGGTTTGTCGGTTTATCGAGGTTAGGTTTAGAGTAAAGAGTTAGGTTTAGGAATAGGCATCCAGTTAGGGCTAGTGACAGATCTTCCATTAAGGGTTAGGTTTGAGGCATACACCAGAATATGGTTGGGTTTGAAGTACCTACCATCTAGAGGTTAGGTTTTAGTATTAGGGTTTTGTTCAGGTGTCTGATAGGACTTAAGGAGCAGACCATAGGGGCTGGAGCCCAAGGGACCACATCCATGACCAACTCCTTCGGGACCTGGCTGGGTAGGTTTGTAAAAGGGTGTTCTTCTCCGAGAGAAGAACAATGCACTCTCCTCTGTCGGAGGGCATGGGGCAGATCCCTTAGCTAAGACCACCACCACCCGGTGGTGGGGATTCAAAAATTCGACATATCTGTCTGATAGTCAGCAGTCAACTTGTAGGCGCTACGTTTCGGACTAGTATGTCCTTCTTCAGCGAAGTTGACTGTAGGTGTCAGTAGCCTAGTATGGCACTGCACCGTGAGCCCGCTGCTCCTGTGTGGATGCACTTTAACGTCATGCCCAGGACGAATAGGACCTCACTCCGTCATCTCTCTGTAGACCTCAGTATGGGATTTTCTACAGTTTTCCATCAGGTAAGTATACTCTTCCTTTCACAGGGTTCCAGGTAGGTATAATCCAATTAGTTTCTTTTTCCTTTTAGGGACTTTCTTCCAATAGGGGTTCAAATGTTGGTGCCAGGTAAGTATTAATTTAGGAAACAGGTAAGTATGGATTTTTATTTGTTATTTCAGGTGAGTATACCTTCTTTCATTTGTATTGGTTTATTTATAGGTTAATATACCTTCTTTTTCCAGGTTTCCTTCTTTCTACTCCCTCTCCCTCCTCCCCACCCTCCTTTCCTCTTCCCTTCCCTATCCTCCAACCCTAGGGCCGTCATTCCCATCTCCAAAAGAGGAGTAGGATCAGGCCCCAGGGTCAGATTCAAGGTTTATCGGTTTATCGAGGTTAGGTTTAGGTAAAGAGTTAGGTTTAGGAATAGGCATCCAATTAGGGGCTAGTGACAGATCTTCCATTAAGGGTTAGGTTTAGGGCATACACCGAATATGGGTTAGGTTTAGGTACCTACCATCTAGAGGTTAGGTTTAGCATTAGGGTTTTGTTCAGGTGTTAGGGTTAGGGTTAGGGTTAGGGTTAGGGTTAGGGTTAGGTTTAGGAAAAAAGGAGTTTTCTCCAAAGAGAAAATCCGGTGCACACTCTGCAACAGAGTGCGATCCAGGTGGGCTCCCCAGCCCTCGAGTTCTTCCACCACCCTAAGGTGGTGGGGTTTCAAAAAATTACACATCACGTGTTAGATGCGAAAGACAGCGTTCGCGCGACGTTTCGGCCATAAGATTGGCCTTCATCAGGCGCTGGCTGTCTTGAGGAGCAGGCTGCCTGTAATGGCATTAGCCGCTCAAAAATTGCCCGTGCACTGCTGCACCTCCCTTCCCAAAAATTAATTCCGAATGTTTTAATTTAGTGCCGTAAATTGCTTTTGTATGTATTTTTTTCTCTAATTCCTTTTTCCAATTTTTTTCAGGTTGCAGTTTAACGTCTTGCCCAGGACGGTGAGGTAAGTATCCAATCAATTGTTGTGTCTTTTTTTTATGACTTAATTTAATTTCTTTCTTTCTTTTCTTTTCAGGGTTCCCGATTCAGGTAAGACAAGGTAAGTATCCTCTTTTCTTCCTTTCTTCTTTTTCTTCTATCCTTTCTTTCATCCTTTTTCTCTTCCATCCCTGTCTTCTTCTTTCCTCCTGTTCTCTGTTCTTCCTTTGTTTCTCCTTTTCTCCTCCAGTCTTCTTTCCTTCTCTTCCGTCGACTATCCATCCATAGGCGCTCTAATTGTAATCCTTTTCTTCTTCTAGGTTCTTCTTCAGGTCCTCATCAAGTTTTTTACCTTACTGCTAGGTCCTTGAAGTATTGGCTCAACTGGACTTCCTGTCTACAGTGGCCTTAATAAAATGAGCTCTACCGGAATCCGTCCAACGGTGGCTATAGGGGAAGTGATGACCGAATTAATGGCTTTTAAAACTGATGGGCTTAGAATTAGTTGCTAAATTTGGAAATGGCCTCAACCGGGACCTACAGGCTAGGCTATACAAAAGGAACAGGATAGGACCAGGTATTAATAGAACTGGGGTTAAGGGAATAATTGTAGTGGATAGATACAGATAGGGGTTAGGTTTAGACGTTATATATGGGTTATGGTTCAGTTTAGGGTTAGGATAGGGTCAAGCAAATCCAATCAATTGTAGGGGTTAGGTTTAGACGGGAATCCGAATTGGTTGGATTAGGCGTAAATTTCTAATGGGTTAGGTTTAGTACAGGGTTAGGGTTAGGTGTAAAATCCAATGAGGGGTAAAAGCAGGCGATAAGGGGCTAAAGGGCTAGGGAACCACATCCCTTCACACACCCCTCCGAGACCCAGGCTAGGATAGGTTTAGGAAAAAAGGAGTTTTCTCCAAAGAGAAAATCCGGTGCACACTCTGCAACAGAGTGCGATCCAGGTGGGCTCCCCAGCCCTCGAGTTCTTCCACCACCCTAAGGTGGTGGGGTTTCAAAAAATTACACATCACGTGTTAGATGCGAAAGACAGCGTTCGCATGACGTTTACTTCGGCCATAAGATTGGCCTTCTCATCAGGCGCTGGCTGTCTTGAGGAGCAGGCTGCCTGTAATGGCATTAGCCGCTCAAAAATTGCCCGTGCACTGCTGCACCTCCCTTCCCAAAAATTAATTCCGAATGTTTTAATTTAGTGCCGTAAATTGCTTTTGTATGTATTTTTTTCTCTAATTCCTTTTTCCAATTTTTTTCAGGTTGCAGTTTAACGTCTTGCCCAGGACGGTGAGGTAAGTATCCAATCAATTGTTGTGTCTTTTTTTTATGACTTAATTTAATTTCTTTCTTTCTTTTCTTTTCAGGGTTCCCGATTCAGGTAAGACAAGGTAAGTATCCTCTTTTCTTCCTTTCTTCTTTTCTTCTATCCTTTCTTTCATCCTTTTTCTCTTCCATCCCTGTCTTCTTCTCCTCCTGTTCTCTGTTCTTCCTTTGTTTCTCCTTTCTCCTCCAGTCTTCTTTCCTTCTCTTCCGTCGACTATCCATCCATAGGCGCCTAATTGTAATCCTTTTCTTCTTCTAGGTTCTTCTTCAGGTCCTCATCAAGTTTTTACCTTACTCAAGGTCCTTGAAGTATTGGCTCAACTGGACTTCCTGTCTACAGTGGCCTTAATAAATGAGCTCTACCGGAATCCGTCAACGGTGGCTATAGGGGGAAGTGATGACCAATTAATGGCTTTTAAAAACTGATGGGCTTAGAATTAGTTACTAAATTTGGAAATGGCCTCCAACCGACCTACAGGCTAGGCTATACAAAAGGAACAGGATAGGACAGGTATTAATAGAACTGGGGTTAAGGGAATAATTGTAGTGGATAGATACAGATAGGGGTTAAAGTTTAGACGTTATATATGGGTTATGGTTCAGTTTAGGGTTAGGATAGGGTCAAAGTTAGGTTAGGGTTAGGGTTAGGGTTAGGGTTAGGGGTTAGGGGTTGGGGTTAGGGGTTAGGGGTTAGGGTTAGAGAAAAGGGTATTCTCCAACTGGAGAACCGGTGCACTCTCCGGCTGAGAGTGTGTTCCAGGTAGGCCTTCAAGCCCTTAGGGTTAGGGTTAGGGTTAGGGTTAGGGTTTAGGGTTTAGGGTTAGGGTTAGGGTTAGGTTGGGTTTTTAGAAAGTCCCCCTCCCGTAGGGAGGGGAGGTGGTGCGCGGCCATCCGCCCATCAGGACGCCCAACCTGCCAGTCCCCTGGTGGTAAGGGGCGTTGACCCCTGGGCGGCCTATAGCGACAGTAGTCCAGCCGTCCCCATCATGAATTGGTTTTTAAAGTATTTATTGTATTTGTGTGTGTGTGTGATTGTGTAAATTATTTATTTATTTATTTATTTATTTATTTGTATATATTTATTAATAAAAAATAAAAAATAAAAATAAAAAAATAAACAACTAAAGAAGGTGTGCTAAAACAAAAAATTCACACGACGCTTCAACTAAAATAAGTCTTCCTCAGGTGAAAAAATAAAGAGCACACAAAAAGATGTGGCCTCCTCAATCGCTGGAGAGGAGGAATGACACTGAGCCCTTTGCTGCAGGTCAATAAATAGCCTTTCGCTTTTATAAAAATTATCGCTTTCTCTCGCTTTTTTTAATTACTTTTAAACTAAACATATTTTAACGTTTTTAATGATTCTTATGAACATTTTAATTATACTTTTTAATGTTTTTAATCGGTTTTTAATATTTTAATAGTTTTTAATCATTTTTAATTGTTTTTAATATTTTTTAATTTTTAAACTTTTATAGTAGTTTTTAATAGTTTTTAACTTTTTTATAGTAGTTTTTAATAGTTTTTAACTTTTTTTTAATAGTTTTTTTTAACCTTTTAAATAGTTTTTAAAGGTCTTTTTTAAGATTTTTTTAGTGTTTTTTAAGGAAGATTTTTTTATTTTTTTGTTGTTTTTTAAGAATATTTTTTTTAATGTTTTAAATGTTTTTTAAGATTTTTAATTATTTATTAATGAAATTAAAAAAGTTACAAAGAAGCAGGGTTAGGTTTAGGAAATAGAGCTAGGGGTTAAGATTAGGGACAAAAATTAGGGTTAGGTTTAGGTATAGAACAGACACAAGGTTAGGTTTAGAAAATAGAGTTAAGGTTAAGATTAGGACAGAGATTAGGGTTAGGTTTAGGTATAGAACAGACACAAGGTTAGGTTTAGGAAATAGAGTTAGGGTTAAGATTAGGGCAGAGATTAGGGTTAGGTTTTAGGCATAGAAAAGAAACAGGGTTAGGTTTAGGAAATAGAGCTAGGGTTAAGATTAGGACAGAGATTAGGGTTAGGTTTAGGTATAGAACAGACACAAGGTTAGGTTTAGAAAATAGAGCTAGGGTTAAGATTAGGGCAGAAATTAGGGTTAGGTTTAGGCATAGAAAAGAAACAGGGTTAGGTTTAGGAAATAGAGCTAGGGTTAAGATTAGGACAGAGATTAGGGTTAGGTTTAGGTATAGAACAGACACAAGGTTAGGTTTAGAAAATAGAGCTAGGGATTAGGGTTAGGGTTAGGGTTAGGGTTAGGGTTAGGGTTAGGGTTAGGTTAGGAAAAAAGGTATTCTCACTGGAGAACCTAGTGCACTCTCCGGCTGAGAGTGTGATCCAGGTGAGCCTTCAAGCCCTAAGAGAAGTCCACCACCCTAAGGTGGTGGGGTTTCAAAAATGCTCTAATACTTGTATTAAGATTGCAAGATGGCTTCTGTGCATAACGTTTCGCCTAGCCTTGGCCTTCATCAGGCAGCTAGGGTTAGGGTTAGGGTTAGGGTTAGGGTTAGGGTTAGGGTTAGGGTTAGGGTTAGGGTGTTAGGGGTTAGGGTTAGGGTTAGGGTTAGGGTTAGGGTTAGGGTTAGGGTTAGGTTAAGGAAAGAAGATTCTCTCCCGAGGAGAACAGTGCACTCCCTCTTCAGAATGGGTTAGTGAGGACAGATTTCCCAGCTTTAGGTTCCACCACCCAAAGGTGGTGGAGGATTCAAAAATTTAACATAGCTGTTTTTTATAGCTAGTTTGGAAAGTGACCCGTTGCATAGCGTTTGGGGCCTTTATGCCCTTCATCAGGCGCCGGGTCGACAGAGTGAATAACCTGGATATGGCTTACTCCACTTGGGCCCGTGCCAAGCTGCTCCCTCCAGGGTGCAGTTTAACGTCATGCCCAGGACCGAATAGACTCTCACCTTCATCTACTCTGCACACCCCTAGTATGGGATTTGTGCAGTTTTCCATCAGTGAGTACTTAACAAGGTAAGTATGCCAATTAAATTTCCTTCTTTACAGGTTTTCTTCCATTTAGGGGTTTTCGAATTGTGTGTCTGTTATGACTTTTTCTTCCCTTTTAGGGGTTCCAGGTAGAGTATTAGGTTTGGGTAAGTATTTGAATTCTTCCAATTATAGGTTAATTTGTGACTAATTATGTCTTTTTTTTCTTCTTTCCCACAGGTGTTCCAATTGATGTTCTACAGGTAGAAGTGATCTTTTCCTCCTTTGATCTTCTGATCTTCCCTTTCTTCTTCCTTGGACTGCTACTCCACTCTTCTTCCTAGGTC
>WFAA01000025.1:0-25964 GCA_009823395.1 Thamnaconus septentrionalis | reverse complement strand
TATATATACATATTAGGGGTGTGAATCTTTCACTCACAAAACGATCCGATTCAAATCTCGATTCACAAGCTATGATCCGATTCAGGGACGATTCATAAAAATAGTTAATAATTTGGTATGATTCTTTCCGATTCGGTTCAGTGCGATTCAATACAAATGGACAATTTAACCCCAAGTGCTTATTTTTACCGTAATTTCCGGACTATAAACCGCTACTTTATTCCCATGCTTTGAACCCTGCGGCTAATACAACGGTGCGGCTAATCTATGGTTTTTTTTTTACAGCTAACGGCCACCAGGGGACCTTCTCAATTTATGGATTTTTGGGTGGGCTCGAGAAAGAGTGAGACAGGCAGTTCGCGCGAACAACGAAATCAAAAGTGGAACCAAATACAGAATGAGAGCAAGACAGTTTGCGCAAAGGAAGTTTTCATGCACAAACCCTCATTATGGAAAATAAACGAAGAATTGCATATGATGCAGCTTTTAAGTTAAAGGCAGTTGATCTGGCTAGATCGCTCGCGCTCTCGTCTGTATGTTCTCTTGTCTTGCTCTTGCTGTCGAGTTCTGGTCCGACTCCATACCAATTAACCGAGGTGACCAGCGGGACCCCGCAAACAGCTCCGCGGTGCGAGTCCAGAATTGCAGACTGGCAGCCGCCGAACCGATCCGCTCCGCGGACCCGTTTCCTGACGAAACACCTGCGGCTTATAGTCCAGTGCGGCTTGTATATGTACACATTTGTTTTCCCCCCTAAATTTAGCTGCTGCGGCTTATATTCCGGTGCGCTTTATAGTCTGGATATTACGGTACTTTACCGATCTTTACCGATCCAGGGCTCCATCAACCGATGCACTCGGATCTCATACGTCAAAGGACTACATATTTCAGTAGGAATTTCAATAACAGAACACAGTTCTCTTCAACCTGTTACATATATATATATGTATATATATATACACACATATATATATATATATATATATATATATATGTATATGTGTATATATGTGTATATGTATGTGTATATATATATATATATATATATATATATATATATATATATATATATGTAACCGGTTCTCTTCAACCTCTTCAACGTGCTATATATACCGTATATATATATATATATATATATATATATATATATATATATATATATATATATATATATATATATATATAACAGGTTGAAGAGAACTGTGTTCTGTTATTGAAATTCCTACTGAAATATGTAGTCCTTTTGCTATGAGTTTTCTTTTAGTTATTTTTTTCTTATGAGTAGTTAGCTGACGGCGACACGGTGGCGCACGGTGGCGCAGTGGTTAGCGCTGCCGCCTCACAGCAAGAAGGTCGTGGGTTCGATTCCGGGGCCCGGGCCTGGGACCTTTCTGTGTGGAGTTTGCATGTTCTCCCTGTGTCTGCGTGGGTTCTCTCCGGGTTCTCTGGCTTCCTCCCACAGTCCAAAAACATGCATGTGAGGTCAATTGAACACTCTAAATTGTCCGTAGGTGTGCATGTGAGTGTGAATGGTTGTTTGTCTCTATGTGGCCCTGCGATGAACTGGCGACTTGTCCAGGGTGTACCCTGCCTTCGCCCTAAGACAGCTGGGATAGGCTCCAGCAGACCCCCGTGACCCTGAATTGGAATAAGCGGGTATAGAAGATGAATGAATGAATGAATAGTTAGCTGACGCCATCTACTGGCAGTTGACAACGTGTAAATATAACCGGAAACCGGAACCGGAACCTTACTAGCAGTTCTGGAGCAGTCTGCTAATGGTGCTGAAATGCAATTTATTTTGTTTGACGTTTTCTATTTTGTATTGTTGATTCATTTCCTACATAAAAGAGGATGATATTGTTTCAAAATTAAATCAAATTGAAGTTGTATTAAACTAATTGAAAAAAACCACTATATGATCACACCAGAATGTAACTAAGAAAAAAAAAGAAGAACATTGAACCTTACTAGCAGTTCTGGAGCAGTCTGCTAATGACATTTGTTGCAGCGGAGGTGCTGATGACAAATCGTTTGTCATAACTATTCTTACAGTAATAAAAGAAAACATCATCCACCTGGTGCCTCAAAGTGTGTCACTGGCGGGACGGGAAGACAGCAGTTACATATATACATATATATATATATATATATATATATATATATATATATATATATATATATATATATATATATATATATATATATATATATATATATATATATATATATATGTATATGTATATATATACATATGTGTATATATATATCAGACTGTTGTATTCAATTAACTTGTTTAATTTTTCCTGATACAATTTGCATAAAGTTAAGGTTGAAACCTAATAAAAAAAAAGTCTTTAAAAGGAACTGTTTCATTTGATTCAATTTAATATGAATACAGAAAGAAAAGTAATTTGTAAAGTAACTAATTACTTTTGAAAACAAGTAATCAGTAAAGTAACTGGATTACTTTCTTGGATAAGTAATCACTAGTTAGTAACTAATTACAATTTCCAAGTAACTTGACCAACACTGGTCAGGACTCACCTGCTACTGCTGCTGCTGCTGCTGCTCTTCAAAATTGAGCCTGACACAGAACAACTTTCACTTTCAGCTTCTTTTCCTGTTTCACATGATGCCATGTGTGTGTGAGTCAGAGATAGACAAAGTGCGCAAGCGTGTGTGTGTGTGCTCTTGGTATATCAGCTATATCAGCGGCTCCTCCCATCCAGCCGCCTCAACTGATACCACACTTCCAGGAAGTCCCATGCTGCTGTGTGTGTGTGTGTGTGTGTGTGTGTGTGAGAGAGAGAGAGAGAGACAGAGACAAACAGAGAGAAAGTGAGAGAGGGAGAGAGAGAGAGAGAGTGCATTCATGTGTGTGCTCTTCTTGTCACGTACTATCTAGCAGTTTGCTCCCCATTCTAGGGAGCATTAGCGCCACCTACGGTCTGTAACCTTGAAGACAATCAAAAGGTGCTCCTATTAATTGTGTGTTGTGTAGAAAGTCAAAGCAATGCTTGGAGACTTCCTTCAGCTCCACTCTTCAGTAGATTTTCTCAATCAAAGGCGACGTGGAGCCTCTTCTCCTCTCCTGCCCACATCTTCCACACATTCAACTGCTCCACACTGTTCACACTTCCCATCCATATGCTGGACTCCTGTCTGGAGAGTCTGAGCCTCGCTGTTGTCTCAATCTGGATTGATTTATTTTCAGCATTATTATTATGTTGACATAGTTTTTCTATTTGCTGGAAATGTCTTGTGGGCAGGGCAGAAAGATCAACTCCCCAGTATGATACAACTGATGGTTGCATTGTGGCTACAAACAAAACCAAACAAGCCAAAAACCTGTCAAACAGCGACCCTCAGTGGCAGAACTCGGAACTGCGATGACCGACACGTCATACTTGTCGCCATGCTGCTGCTGCTGCTGCTGCTGCTGCTGACGGAGAAGCACTTGGACTTTGAGCTGCTCTTGTGATATTTTCTCATTCTTAGATTCTCTGATCAGTGTTTCTGCTCCCACTTCCCTGAAATCACATGACGCTGTGTTGAGTTGAAGTGCAGCCACGCCCCTCTCTCTCTGCCAGGGTGCATCAAGTGTGGCTGTGGCTCCCAGGAGCAGCTGGAGTGCAACAGGTGAAGATGGTCTGGTCCTCAAGGAGCTGCTCACTCCATCAAAAGACAAGGGCAGCAAACATTGTGTCAGAAGCAGTGGCAGGAAAACAGTGGCAGAAACTGCACTAGGAGCAGAACAGACTGCAGGACAAAGTAGTGATGGACAAATGAAGCTTGTGGGAAACATCCAAGCACTGGAGCCACTGCTTTGAAAATGGCTGAAAATGACTCCAAGCTGCAGTAACACTGCCCTCTGCTGGACAAACACACACACACACACACACACACACACACACACACACACACTTCAATGAGCACCATTCAGGATGCTGCATTTATTGTAGAGAAGCTTTGATGCTGAAGTATCATTGCTTTGATCACCTTTGACTTTAAAAAGTCCTGACTTGAAATAATCTCTCTCTCTCAGGGTCAGAGGTCAGAGGTCAAGGTAGGTCCATTATTACTGTTTTTCTCATTGCTTTGTATATTAAAAAAAGGTTTCAACAATAAATGTTATATACATGTGTATTTTTTGGAAACATCTTTCACATTTGTATGTTCTTAAATGTGTATATTTTAACATTTTAATAATCTTTTGTGTTTGAAATGTCTTTTTTCAACACATTTTATCATCTGCATGCTTTACCATCTCTTTGAAACACATTCTAATAAATATCTGAGTGTTTTTCAACATATTTTTCAATCCATTGAAACCTCCTCCAGTTCTCCAGTCAACTAATGTCTTCATTCTGAGGCTGCTGGTGCAATTCCTCCAATCAAATCATCAACACATCAACTGTACTCAGAGACTTTCATCATCACTATGGACACTGTTGCTTTTCCCGCCGCTTCATCCTTCAACTTTGGCTTCACTTTCTGGCGCCCCCCAGTGGAGGCTTTGAAAAGCGTAGGGCCAGAGGGATCGGTGGCACTGTTCAAACCTAAATACCATCTGGTTGTCCTGGTCTTTGCTCTAACACTCCCACTTGATGAAAACTCCAACCAGTGCCAGTATAGACAACAGCAGGACAATGACAACGGTGATTATGGTCACACCTGTAAAACACATCTGTGTTAAGGAAACGTACATCAAGATGCAGCAGAGAAAAGAGGTTTAATGCTCATGACAACTTACCATTTGTCTGGTTGTTGTCTGAGTTCTTGTCTCCACTGCACAGTGCAGTCACATTGGCTTTCTGAGATTTCACCTCAGCAGGGGTAGCAGCCTCACACTGGTAAGAGCAGCTAAACTCCTGTGTGTTAATAGTGAGCGGCAGAGACAGTGAGGAGCTGCTTCTCCTTCACTTTTTTCCCGTCTTTGGACCACCAGAGTGTCGTTCCTGCAGGTTTCTCCACCTCACACAGCAGAGTGCAGCTCTCAGTGGTATCATTCACTCTGACCACTGGAAGAATCCAGATAGACTCTATGGAAAAGAAAAACAAACAACTAACAGATTAAAAGAACAGACATAGACGTATATGTGCAGTTGACTTTCATTCCACGTGCAGCTGAAGAACATGAAGCATTTGATGATCTAAAGCAAGCTGTTCTCAACTTTGAGTTTAAGTGCTCCCAAATTCAGAATGAAAAATCTTCAAAAGGATCCAGTGCAGCGTCAGTGAATGGACACAGTCAGTGACCATCGCCAATCAGATCTCGAGTCTGTGACACCAAGACCAGCAAGAAGGTCTTACACTGAACGTCACATGTTCGCGTCCTGTGATTGGATGAGCACTGAGAGCAGATTTAGAAGATTTAGTTGCCAAATCATTTGCAATTAATACTGTGAATAACTTGGTGTATTGAAGCAGCAGCAGTGCCAAATGCTGAGTTGTCTTTCTGCTGCATTTTCTCAACGCAAATAAATTAATAAGATTTTTCATTGTCGTCTTATTGGTGTCTGAATAAAACAATGCGAAGTTTATTGGACAAGCTTGTTTAAGCTCACATAGCGAACTGTTGGTGGACTGATCAAAACTGTGTTGACTAATGTCTTAAAACTTCCTTTTATTTGTACGTTTTAACAGCATCGCTGATCTTAGTTTCCAACACTGAAGTGTGACTGTGAGCTTATTGATTAGAAATGGTTTGAAAAGTGTTGCTCAACTCAGTCATGTTGTATTGATGGTAATATGAGGGGTATTCATTTAGGCAGTAGTGGTGGTTGCATCTTTATTGCTGCAAGTTTGGTTCTGAAGGATTTATCTGCTGACATTTATGGAGGCTGGATGGAGAAATGAGCCCCATCTGGAAAACTACATTTACATTTCTGCTTTACATGCGAGCACAGCACAAGATGTCAGTGCATCTTTTTTTGGTTTTGAACTAAGAACAGGATTCATCTGGTTTATTTGTGTCGTCACACATGTATCTGTGACTGAGCACTGTGACAAGTACCACAGAATAATGCCTGTGGGCCAGTGCGTTGCTCCAGGGCCGGCCCAAGCCTCCATTGGGCCCTAAGCAAAATCTGATTTTGGGGCCCTCTATTTCAGCCAATATTGATTGTTGATCATTCACACACCTACAATGAGTTCAATGCAGCTCTGGCACTGTTGTTTACATCCTATTGACGGCCTGACATGTATAATACATGTATGTATTACATGTTGAAATTATGCTGTTGCTGTATCTCCAAAGGTAAAATAATCAGAAACATAAGTAAGACCAATGCAAACTTAATAGGAATAATTTCAATGAATGCATCATGGATCACGTCCAGGGTGCCACATATGGTTTTCAAGGCAAAAGTGAGGTATATCATCTAGTCTTACTGAAAGTAACAAAAATAAACAGGTAGACAATGTTCTTACTGTAAATATCTCATCTGGTTTATTATTTTTGGTTTCAAAAAAGTGCAACAGCAAGGTGCAACAATAAGTTGTAGTGCAAGAACAACTTTTTTTTTTTTTTTCTTGGCAGGAGGCACCGGTGCAGCGAAGCTTTAGCTACAGAGGCATTAAGAATCACTAAGTCTACATCAGCAGCTGCACTCTGTTGAAAGTGTGTTTTTGTACAATAATATATCTTTGATCATATAGAAATCATCATTTATACATGAAAAAAAAAATGTTTTTTGTTTTTTTTTTGATTGCTCTTGGGGGCCCCCTAGTGGTCCTGGGGCCCTAAGCCGTCACTTACTTCGCTTATGCCTTGGGCCGGCTCTGACTGTGAGTGTATTGTGACCTCAAGCAACTTCAGTTTTAAAACTATTGGTGGACTTCCGGCAAGATGGCGTGTTGAGCGGCAGCAAGACTCGTTAGCGTTGTCAACTTGTCCCAAATTATTGTTAAAAGACGACTCACAACTGTAAAATGAAAGCAAGGAGTGTGTTGAAACCTGCATCGCTGCGGATGTCCAGTGAAAACGTCGAGACGGCTCAAAAGCCGAGCACTTCTAAGGATTTGTTGGCGGATCCGGACCTAGTCAATGACCACCATGACTATGCTATGGAGACTGCTATGGCTAATCAAGCTAAGAGAAAAGTCACTGGCGCCACCTCGTCGACCCCGACCAAGCCTCCAGCTGGTAAGAAGAGCCGGGGGGGGGAGGTCTCCAACCTGACCTTACTAGAGGCTATTCAAGGTATGAACAAAAACTCCAATGAGTTGAAGGAGCAGGCCAGGCAGACTAGCTGCATGCTAGCTGCGTTGTCGAAAGCGGTACAGTTCAATGCTGAAGAGATGAAGGATTGCAAAGCAAGAGTGAAGGAGTTAGAAAAGCTACTTGAACACCTCAAAACTGAAAACGCCGACCTGAGGGAGAAGATCAAGAAACAGGAAAGATTCAAGATGCGGTGGTGTCTCAAACTTAATGGTTTGATGGAGAAGAGTGGTGAAAACATTGGAGCAGACGCCATCCAACTCTTTAGAAAGGTTGCTCCTAATTTGGAAGTGCGTCAGCTGGAAGATGCTGTGGACATCGTGCACAGGATCGGGCGGAAGGAGGACAATCGGAGCAGACCGGTGATGGTGATGTTCGAGGAGGCTGAGGCTCGACGTGAAGGAAAACCAGCCTACTTCTGGGGGCCACATGGATACGTGGGGAGTTGGAAGATCGGTCAGGAATGATCAGGTTTTGATACGACACTTTGTGAAGTGAGTAAATGACTGTTAGTGGGACACTTTTATTCTTAGGAGTTAACAAGTTTATTTTGGACACGTTTGAACGCTCTGAGTTCTATTGTTTCATTTGTTGATTTTATTTTAACGTGTATGTTTGATTGCACTATTTCCTTTTCGTGGTTAAATGTGAGGGGCCTTAAGGACATTGTTAAAAGAAAAGCATTATTTCTGTTTTGCAAAGGACAAAAAGTACACTGTTGGTTTTGGCAGGAAACTCATTCTTCTGATGAAGATGTGAACTTTTGGACAAATATGTGAGGTGATAAAATATTGTTCAGCCATGGGAGCAATAGGTCTGCTGGTGTTGCTGTTTGTTTGAATAGATTTCCTGGTGATGTCATCTCGTACAAAGCAGATGCAGAAGGTCATTGGCTAATTGCAGTTTTGAAAGTTGAAAGCTACTTTTTGATTTTGGTCAATGTTTATGGTTACAATTCTGTTGCCCAGAACAGACAACTTTTAAGAAAAGTTACTGAAAATATAGCTGAGCTTCAAGTGCTCCATCCCACTGACTTTGTTCTACTGGGGGGTGACTGGAATATGGTGCCTCACACATGGGAAGACAGATGGCCGTCTAAATTTGTAACTCACCAGTATAACTCCCTTATGACAGACTTTATTACAGACAATAGTTTGGTCGCCATCTGGAGAAATCAAACTGTAGGGAAGAAGCAATACTCCTGGTACACAACTAATGGTACCGCCTAATCTACGATCGACTACTGGCTTTCAGCTGCCTTGCTTGAAGATCTGATTTCTGATTGTTTTGTTACCAGAGCTCCTTTAACTGACCACTGTTTAATAGGAATTACTTTAAATGCGTCTTATGCAAGAACAAAAAACCAAGGGTACTGGAAATTTAACGCTAACCTTCTGCAGAATGAAAAATACTGTGCGGAAATAAGAGAATTATTACTAAATATAGAAAATTATGTCTGCATGGATAATTCAATTAATAAATGGGAATGCCCAATACAAAATGAGATAATTCTCCATTAGATTTAGCAAGGAATTAAACAGGGAAAGGAGAAGTGAAGAAAAGAACTTCAACGAGATCAGTAGATGTTGTAGCAAACCTAATCTATCTTCTGAAGAAAAGGAAACTCTAATGCTTTTACAGTCCAAACTTGATGATATTTGTCTGAAGAGAGCTGAAGGTGCTTCTATAAGATCGCGAGCAAAATGGATGGAAGAGGGTGAAAAAAACAGCTCTTACTTCAGCAGGCTTGAAAAGAAAAGACAAGACAACAAGGCAACATCGAGTCTGTTCATCAATGGAAGTGAATTCAAAGATTAAAAAAATGATTGAAAAAGAAGTCTTGAGGTTTTACAGCAACCTTTACTTCTCTGAGTTCTCTCCAGCTCACTCAATGAGCTTCTTTGCCCAGATTGAGAATTTTAAAGCTGTCATGGATGAAACATTCAGAGAACTTTGTGATTCAGACTTGTTATTAGAAGAGTTGGATGCTGTCTGTCTTGGGTTGCCGTTGAACAAGGCTCCTGGTACGGACGGGCTCACTGCTAATTTCTACCGCTTGTTCTGGGATGAAGTAAGATCTTTATTGTTCAGGGCGATTCAGGAATGTATTGAAAAGAAGGAGCTGATGCCCAGCATGAAACAAGGACTAATAACGCTCATTGCTAAATATAATAAAGACAAGAGAGTCTTGTCTCGTCAATGATACACAATCTGGTTTTCTAGGTGGCCCATCGATCCACAATAATATTCGCCTTGTTATGGATCTGGTGGATTATAGTCATGTGTTATC
The DNA here is from genome assembly GCA_009823395.1 of Thamnaconus septentrionalis. Taxonomy (NCBI): domain Eukaryota; kingdom Metazoa; phylum Chordata; class Actinopteri; order Tetraodontiformes; family Monacanthidae; genus Thamnaconus; species Thamnaconus septentrionalis. The sequence goes on along the minus strand of WFAA01000025.1, from coordinate 16,449 downwards.
ACTGGAGGGGTTCATTCTCTTTTTAGACTTCCATAAAGCTTTCCATTCTGCTGAGCACCCTTTTATACTAAACACCCTAAATTATTTTGGTTTTGGTCAAAAATTCATTAATTTGATTGGGTTGTTGTACAATGATATCAACAGCTCTGTGACTTTAGAACACGGTACGGAGTCAACAGGGGTATCAGACAGGGTTGCAACACCTCTCCTTTATTATTTATTCTGGTGGCAGAATTATTAGCAATTAGGATAAAACTCACCGATGTTAAAGGAATTCAAATTCGGGAGAAGAATCTTCTTATAAGTCAATTTGCAGACGATACCACATTGTTTTTGAAAGATGTGATACAAATTCCAATAGTGGTTGATTACATCCATCAATTCTCCAAAGCATCTGGTCTAAGATTGAATATTGATAAATGTGAAATTTTTGCCCTTCATGATCAGCCTGCTCTCTCGATCTGTAATATTGCAGTTAAAAACCAAGTGAAATACCTTGGTATTGTTATGAGAAAAAACAAAGAAGTAAGGCAGAGGGAAAATGTCGCTAAATGTAAAACTATTCTCAACTCCTGGCTACAGAGAGACAATACAATATTTGGAAGGGTGTTACTTTCTAAGATGGAAAGTCTGTCAAGAACAATTTACCCTGCCTTTTCTGTAGAAATTTCAGACAAAACTATTCAGCACATTAACATTATAAATTTTAAGTTCATTTGGAAAAACAAATGTCAGCATATAAGAAGAGCTGACCTGGTGAAGACTGTTGAGGATGGTGGCCTAAATGTCAGAGACCTTTCAGCCATGAATGGTGTCTTGAAGTTAAGATGGCTTCGCTCTTTCTCTTTGGTTTAATGTTCCTACGGTGATCTTCCAAAAACTGGGTGGCATTGATTTTCTGTTGCCATGTGATTTTGATGTTGGTAAACTACCTGTAAAACTTTCTGACTATCACCAGCAAGTTCTCCTTTACTGGAACCTCTCGTACAAACACAACTGTACTCCTCATAACTCTCCCTTATGGAATAGCAGACATGTTCTCTTTAGGGGTGAGTCATTGTTTTTGGATACCTGGTTGGATAAGGGAATATGGGCAGTTTCTCATTGGATGAATGATCAGGGAGATTTTTCCTGTGCTAAATACAACCTCAACTGTTTGATCAGGGAATACAATAAGGTGATGAAGGCCATTCCAGCTCCCTTTAAGTCAATGACCCAACAACTGGTGCTTCATGCAAATATTTTTGTTTCTGTGGCAGGAATTAGTTTGGCTAGTAAACAATTTTCTAATAAATTCATTAGGAGTGTGCTGACTACGAAATACCATCCCTACCAGTTAAAGAGGGATTATATTGTGCGTGATTTCGGCCTTGTTGAAACCAAAAGAATCCGGAAAGGTTTTTTGTCTTTTCCAGTTCCCCACAAAGCTAAAGAGGTTACTTTTAAAATATTAAATGACATTTATCCCTCAAACAACTTTTTACACCTTAGATTTAATTGGGAGAATAACTCTTGTGTTTTTTGTGATAGAGACATTGAGACAATGGAACATATTTTTTTTGAAGGGATCTATGTAAAAGAATTTTGTCTGCCTGTTCTAAACTGGTTGTGCTCTCAACAAATAACATTAGATCCTTTAACGTGGTTGGATGTTAAAGTTGGAGTTAATTTAAAGGAGAACGATACAGATTTCCTGGTGAACAATTTGATTGTTCTTTGTAAATGTTTTATTCATAGATGTAAATATTTGAAAATCAGACCCCAGATCATCGGTTTGAAAAACTTTTTATTGTTATTCAAAAAGTCCTTGAAATTGATGAAGATGAAAAATGCTCAAAAGTTATTTGCATTATTGGAGTTATTTACACTTTTGGATTGAGGCCCTCTCATTGTTGTAAGATTATTGTTTATTTATTGATTTCTTTTTGTTATTATTTTCTGTTTGTCTTGTTTTGTTTGGTTGTGGTTAGGTTGTTTAGATGTTTTCAAAGCTGCCCCAACGTTGGCTTCCTATTATTATAATAATGTGCCTGAAATGTTTGTATATATTATTCTTGAATAAAGTGTGGAGAAAAATAAATAAAAACGTTCTCAAAGATGCCAGAGCACTGTGCTGCGTATTCCTGTGCCAACAGGCGGGCGGTGGACAGTGTGATTCCATCACAAGGTACCGTGAAAGTGCTGAGAGCTGCAGAGAGGGAGATTCGCCAAGCATGGACAAGGCAGCCACCAAAATTGTCAACAGTGGCCTACATCGTCCTTGTGTAAATATTGATTCTCATCTGTTCTTGTGTTTAACTTGACATTGTGCTCTATGTATGTATGCAAATATATATGAAATTATTAAAACCACCAGTTTACAATAATTATTGAGACATAGCAGAAACCTAGATTGATCCTTGATGAATAATTAATGATCTAGGATCTTTCGAGACTGATTAATAATTGTGCTAGCAAAATGTAACATTGATTATTATAATTTAATTATCTAATCTATTATTATTATTGTTATTGTTCGATAGATCCTTGATTAATATTTCCTTTATTTTCTGTTTGTATAATGATGATTTCACATTACTGTATCGTGCGTTTTGCAAAATACCATCATTCAACACCTAAATTGCACATCAGGATATATTCTATTACTGTCCATTCTATTCTGAAAACTTGAGAACGCCCAAACAAATGGCCTCTATGTATGACGTTTGCAGTGAAAAATCACGTGAAAATCAATGAAGTATTTAGTGAACTATGATTGATTTAATGCGCTGAGACTTCATTGCGCCGGTCAAGCAGCGGTGCAGAGTGAGGCGGACCACCGGACCAAGATGGCAGCTGCATTTCTACACAGCGCCAATAGATGGTAGGGGGCGATGGGGGGTCTACTCATTTATTATGTCTATGGTTTACTCTCAACTCCCGCACCAGCAAACTGAGGAAGCGAGGCTCAGCAGCGACCAAGAGTCTGACCAATCATAGCGCAGTGGGCTGGGCGGGAGGCGGACATGGAGAAGGCCGGGGGTGGAGTGAAGCAAAACAGTTTTCACAGGATGCAGGAAATAGGAGGAAGCCATGCAGCGAGATACACAGATCTACAAAGCTTTCAGTGCTGGGAATCGTGTGTTGCTGCTCTGGAGGAGCCACAAATCAAATACAAAGGCCCCAAAATTAGTAGAATAGGTTCCCTTTAATGTCAATGGACAATGAAGCAAAGCAAAGTTGCAACCACATCAGTGTCTTTGAAGCCTGTTGGATCAGATTATTTCCTTGTGTCGTGCTGCTGATCCGCGTGTTCGTTGAATGAAGAGTCTCAGGAGAAGAATGGCAATTTAAATATGTTTTTAGTAAATAATCAATTCAGGATACAAATATACAGAGCTCTGGGCCGAGTTCAAAACCCTAACAACAACAATGTATTGTCAGGGCATGAAGTCTGACTGCTATCTGTCCCTTGACCCAGTCCTTTTATACATAAAGAAAACATGCAAATGATCTCCAGTGTTGTCCTCCTTTGACTGGCTGCCTGGTGTCCAGATGCCAGCCTCATTGGATGTTGAGGCAGCCTTTGTTCCAAGTCCCCAGGCAGCCAAATGATCCATCCTCCTTCCGATCTGGTCTGCTGGAATACTTCCCTGCCATAACCTCCTGGGGTGAAAAGTTCTTGTTCCCGTGCCTGGATGGATCATAAACTTTATGAGGGTCGCAAATGCAGTTTCTTCAGCTGACCACTCTCTGGTCACCCAGGTCACTGTTTATGAGACTTAATGAGTTAAACAGTAACAGTCTTTACTCAGAGGTTCTGAATGACCCCAAAGTACTGATAATGATGGGCAAATGATTATAAGAGGACTACATGTATTGACATTCACTACATTTAAACAAACTACATTTAAACTCACACAGCTATAGTGCATTAAACTAAATATAGAATCACAACAAGCCCCACCAGGGTGTTTAGCTCTTAGAACCACCCAGAACCATCCAGAACCACCTGGGTGTTTAGGTCTTTATTGCAATGACTCTGAAAACACTGGAATCAGTCCTAGACGAAGTTCTGGAGGGAGGACGAAGACGATCAGAACCAAACAAGAACCACAAGGAAAAACTGAACCTGAACTAAAGTCAAAGAAGTAAATGCACTAGTTGAAGGTTGGGGACGGGGGCGGGGTCTGGCACTCCAAGAGCCAATGAGAAGGCTGTCCCGACGCTGTATACATATGATGAATATGGATGTGGTGTGGGCTTCACTGCTGCTAAAGAAATAAAACAACAATAAATCAAAGAACAACATGAAGAAGCAACAACTGTGATTGTTGCTGAGGTGAGACACCTGAGTGAAATGATACAAGTGTTGGTGAAGATGCCACATTTCACAGCACATTGAAGCTACTAACATAGATCTACATACATATCTATCTACCTAAACATGCAAACACAAGCAGGTGGAGATTTAATGATACTGGTCAAGAAAAAAGGTGCATTAAACATTTATGGACTTATATGGGTACACATACAAATATATATGTATTAGTGCTGTGACTCGATTAAAGAAAATAATCTAATTCATTATGGTCTTTGTAGTTTGTCAAACCTCTGACCTTTGACCTCTGGTCAGTTCACTCCAGATGATTCTGTCACAACCTTTGAATTTTTTTCAAAAATGAATCAACAAATGTTTTGTTTCATTAATGGCCTCCAAAAGTTTTGATTGACTTCAGATTGTGGTGTCCAGAGAGGAGGACAGCAGTCAGTCATGGTTGACATCCAGTGTTCACGCAGTGGTTCACTGGATGGCCAAGAACAATGCAAGAGTCCATATGTGGCACTGCAAGGTCCACCAGTGGCTTCTGGGACGTCTCTCCCAGTAACCACAGCAGCTTGTAGGGAGAAGCAGTCCACCAGCCACAAGGCTCCCCTGGGGTCAAAGGTCGTGACACACCCATACACACACTGTGCAACACTGTGTTAGAGTGTCCACTTGGAGCACGACTGGTGTGTGTGTGTGTAGCTTGCAGGTGGAGGAGGGGCAGAGCCTCGGTGTGTCACTCATCTCCAGTAGTTGTAGTTCTGTCAGCCACCACTAGATGGAGCTCTCCTCTTCACTCTCCTCCTCATCCTCCTCAATCCTCCCACCTGCAGAGAGAAGAAGAGACAGCAGGAATCAGGACTCACGGTCCTTGAAGGCATCATCACAGAGACGTTGACTGTTGATGGAGATGATGGAGTGACTGGTGAGAAGAAGCAGACTCTCAGTCACATGTCAAGTGTGGAACATATGAAGGTCATGTGACCATGGAGTGTTGGACTGATACTGAGGCCTGATGAAGATGAACTGATCAATAATTGAGTGGTGAACTGAGAGAAGAAGCAGTTTGGCAGCAGATGTTGGATGAATGAGGAGCAGCTGGACGTCACCATCCTCCTCTCACACTGTGACTGGGAACACTGGACCTCTGCTGTGGGATCAACTGGCTGTGGTGCTGGAACCATCATCCACTGGTTCCAAACCAGTACTGACCTCACACTCTCCAGTTGATAGTCTCTGCTGTGGACAAGATCCATCAGTGGCTTCACTGATGATTCCTGCAGCTGGTTCTCTCTCAGGTCCAGGTGTCTGAGGTGGGAGGGGTTGGACTTCAGAGCTGAGAGCAGCCAATCACAGCTGAGCTCTGACACCCTGCAGCCCTCCAACCTGGAAAAAGATTAAATGATGGAGAGTTTATAATGATGGAGAGTTTTTCCAGGGTGTCATCACTCTGAAAATCAAAGTGAAATGTCCACTTCAGAATCTGACACTATAGAAAATGTCACCTTGAAATTAAATCCTCAGTCCAAAACTAATGTGTGTTGAAATGATGTTTGGTCACATGACCACTGATGACCTGTTTTCAATTTCAAACGTGATCAGAATGAAGTTTTCATATTTCTGGATGTCATTTTGATATGAATCAATGTTCAGTTCAATGTTTATTCAACATGTGTGATGAACTGTGTTTGGTGCTGAAACCATCATCCACTGGTTCCAAACCAGTACTGACCTCAGAGTCTCCAGTTTACAGTCTGGACTCTGCAGAAAACCACTCAGCTCCTTCACTCCTGAATCCTGCAGCTGGTTCTGACTCAGGTCCAGGAGTCTGAGGTGGGAGGGGTTGGACTTCAGAGCTGAGAGCAGCCAATCACAGCTGAGCTCTGACAAACTGCACCAACTCAACCTGAACAGAGAATAAATGATGGAGAGTTTATAATGATGGAGAGTTTTTCCAGGGTGTCATCACTCTGAAAATCAAAGTGAAATGTCCACTTCAGAATCTGCAACTACAGAAACAGAGAGGGAGGGAGAGAGGGTGAGTGAATGAGCCCTGCAATCTGAAATCTGACCACTAGATGGCAGTATTTTACATACTGGACCTTCAAACCCAGTTTCACTCATTTCAAACACAACCCAGTGACTGCAAATTGAATTTCCAACAGCAGTGAAGTGAAAATCATGACAACAATAACAAGAGTGATAGAAGTTGTAGAGTGAAGAGGGTGAACTGACCCCAGAGTCTCCAGTTTACAGTCTGGACTCTGCAGAAAACCACTCAGCTCCTTCACTCCTGAATCCTGCAGCTGGTTGTAACTCAGGTCCAGGTGTCTGAGGTGGGAGGGGTTGGACTTCAGAGCTGAGAGCAGCCAATCACAGCTGAGCTCTGACAACCAGCAGCCCTTCAACCTGAATAAAGAATAAATGATGGTGTCTGAAATTAAAAATGCTTAACGTCTATAACACTATATTGTCCATTAAAGAAACAAAAACACAAAAATAATACTAAAATAATTAATCACCACAATAAAATGTTTTATATCAACCTGTTTAGTCATGTGACCACTGATCAGTTGTTAACAATGTTGGAATTCATTGATTCATTTTGCCTCAAAGGGTCAGTGTGTAAAATCAGTGCAGATTTATTGCTGAAAGCTTCATATACAACCATCAATATAGTTTGAAGTCTTTGATTAGTAGAAAATAAAAGTCCTCTAGTTTTCCTGCCGTTAGAACGCTTCTTTCTAGAAACTGACAGAAGGTCAAAGGTCGTGGCCATCTTGCACCACCATGTTTGTAGGCGGCTGGTTGGGAAGATCAGTTTGAGAGACAGTTTCATATTGATGGTTGGAGGCTGGAATCCTCTAATAAAGCAAATGCTGAGAACAAATGGTTATTAGTGACTGAAATGCAGTGGAATCTTTTCTGCATCTTGCTCATCAATACTGAACTGACTGAGATGATAGAACCTGCATTGACCCTTGACCTTCTGCTGAGTCCAGCTGGATCTATCTACAGTATCTAAGTGCTCATACAGGTGGCTAATGCTAGCGTTAGCTGAAAATCATGCTAGCACTGGACTGTCTGCTGTGACTATGACTGATTGTGATGCTAATAGATGGTTGTAATATTTGTATTGATGGAACGTTATCATTATACAGAGAACTAGACACCTTTGCTGTCAACCACATCCTTTATGATGCTGGAAGGCCACCGTAGTTCACTGGCAAGAAGGGGAGAGGGAGGGCCAGCAAGTAAGCACTGCAATCAGAAATCTAACCACTAGATGGCAGAATTTTAAACACTGTATATTTAAAGCAGTGGTTCTCAAACTTTCTCCATCACGCCCCACCATGGATGTATTATAAGAACTGGATACCGGACTTGCAATATGGCGGCAGGCCGATTTTTCCCCAGTGGCCACTCAAGGTACTGCAACAAAAAAATTCCGTGGGACCAAGAGGCATTTTCCCCATTGACCGCAATACAAAAAAAAACGTCTGTAAAATGGCTGACAGGACACCTCCGACCAAACTCATGCTTTATAATATAACGTTTTTATTGTATATTTATATACTTTTTGTCTCTCTCAATAGTTTCTAAAGGCTCGAAAATCCCCACAAAAGTCTACATTCTGAGAGTGACGTCACGGCTTTGTACGCGGACGTCCAAAGCGTGTGCGAGCTTTGTCCCGGGAGTGCGGATTTTATTATTATTATTATTATTATTATTATTAATAAAATTTTGAAACAACATTGTCAGTTGTTCCGTAAAAAATACATTCATTTCCATGTTTGTACGGTTCATGATCGTGCATGTCTGTCAGTGACGGTCTCCACACTGACACAACTGCACATGCTCTATTATCCCATCAATGCGGAAGTCAAAAACTTTTTTGAAGCCATGCGCTGGGTGAGCAACTTCATTGAAATGAATGGGACGCCATCTTGGACTCTGGGGGCTTGCGCCCCACCTTGGAGGAAGGAAATTTTTCATGCCCCCCCACCACCAATACAAAATGGTGACAAAACAGTTTTTTTCAACTTCACTGAAACAACATAAAAGATGAACATTCCTCTCACCAGCTTCACGCATTTCTGTTGTGCAAATAATGTTTTTTGTGATAAACTTTTTGTGATATCAAAACCAACATTCTTTTTTTTTCATGAACATTCATTTCACTTTTCTCTTCATTTACGAAATCATTTATTTTGTACGAATAAACAACTTTAATCACTCTTTGTGACATGAAATCCTGAACATTACTTTTTAAACAAGAATACTCCTTTCACTTTTCTGCTGTGCAAATAACTTTTTTTTGCAAACCACTTTTGTAACATCCACCATCCTGGCTTTGCTGTGAAACAACACAGCTTTGTGTTGTGCTCCCATCTCCTCACAAAGTGCAGAGCATAGCCGCGCTTTCAGGGCTCTTGTTTTGATGAAATTGACCACATCAACACCATCAGTCATGCGACAACATCACATTTTCTACCCATAGATATATATATCACCACTAGATGGCTCATGCGCGCTGTTAGACAATGGAGAGCTACACCGGCCATCTTACAGTTACAGCTGGCACAACCCCCCTCTTGCTGCCAAGGCGGCACCACTGATCCTGCTAATCGTTTATCTACCGCTTGACTGAATTTGGAATCATAATTTTACAAATCAGTGACTGTAAATTGAATTTCCAACAGCAATGAAGTGAAAAACATGACAACAATAACAAGAGTGACAGAAGTTGGTTGGGTGAACTGACCTCAGAGTCTCCAGTTTACAGTCTGGACTCTGCAGAAAACCACTCAGCTCCTTCACTCCTGAATCCTGCAGCTCGTTCTGACTCAGGTCCAGGAGTCTGAGGTGGGAGGGGTTGGACTTCAGAGCTGAGAGCAGCCAATCACAGCTGAGCTCTGACAAACTGCACTTCTCCAACCTGAATAAAGAATAAGTATTTGATCTCTTCCATGTTGTAAATGTCATATTAAGACTTGACACTTTCTTCCACCATCCAAAGTCTTTTCTGGCTGCAGATTGTTGACATGAAAATATCAACAACATCCACTTTGTCTAGATGAGTCTTTAATATCTGCTTCAAAGTCTTCACACTGAGCAGCGTTACACACCAGTTGTCATCTGCTGACACACACTGTCTACCAGTAGAAAGCAGGAACTGACCTGAGAACTTCCAGTCTGCAGTTTGGACTCTGCAGTCCAGCACAGAGCAGCTTCACTCCAGGATCCTTCAGGGGGTTGGTACTCAGGTCCAGCAGTGTGAGGTGGGAGGGGCTGGACTGCAGAGCTGAAGACACCACTGCACACTGAAGCTCTGAGAGTTGAACACTGAATGAAGGAGAGCAGAGTGAGAATTTGCTGCTTCCATCATCATCATCATCATCATCACCTCCATCATCATCATCATCATCATCATCATCATCATCATCATCATGAATTATTGAATAGTTGATTTTGGTTGACAGTGTAAATTCAATCAATCTTGTGCAATCAACTGACAACAATGAAAAAGAAGCTTCCAAAACAAATGTGCACATTATAAAGACTCACAACAAGAAAACATAACAACTGTGTGAAGGAAAAAGCAGCAGGCTGAAGCCCAAGCTGATTCTTGCCTCTCCTATACAGTCCATAAGATTAGCTGGAATAATTAGTCAGACAAAATCAAAAAGGAAAAAAAGAGAAACGCAACTCAACAAAATATGCTTGACATTATTCTTCATCATTGACTCACAATTCAGTCATTTATCCTCATCATCATCAAGTATTTTGCCCTTCAAGATTTTTTCAACTCAACAAAGAAGCACACATTTTCAAATGGTCACTGATCCCATTCCAAAATGGAACTCCCAAAAAAGAAAGACATCTATTTTCGAAGATATCGATTTTCATTCTTTCCTGGAAATAGTATTTCTAATGTTTTCAAGTCCACTATATCTATGAATTGGAAGATCTTTAACTCTATCAATCATTGATTTGTGCTTTAGGGAACTTTATTGATTATTCTGACAACTCTTTTCTGTAGTTGAATTATGATTAGAACTATTTAACCAGGTTTGTCCCTTTGATATGCAAGATCTCTTTTACAAGAGAGACCTGGCCAAGAATGACAGCACACAGACTTTCAACACACACACACACACACACACACACACACACACACACACACACACACACACACACACAAACACACACAGTGTTTACGTACCCTCCTATCACAGCCTTCCTGCAGTTCCTCACAGCTGGAATCAGTCTCAATCTTCCCTCCATGGATGTCTTGTACTTGCTGAGGTCCAACTCCTCCAGAACCTCCTCTGACATCTGCAGCATGTAGGCCAGAGCTGAACACTGGATGGCTGAGAGTTTCTTCTTTGATCTGTTCTCTGACTGCAGGAACTCTTGGACTTCCTGATGCACTGACTGATCCTTCACCTCCAGCAGACAGTGGAAGATGTTGATGCTTCTGTCAGGAGAAACATCACCAGTGTTCATCTCCTTCAGGTTGTTGATGACCTTCTGTAAGGTTCCTGGATGGTTGTCAGTGAGACCCAGCAGGCCTCCTAAGAGTCTCTGGTTGGATTGCAGACTGAGTCCATGGAGAAAGCGAACAAACAAGACCAGGTGACCGTTTCGACTCTTCAGGGATTTCTCCATCATCCTCTTCAGAAATGTGTCCAAGGTTTGGTCGCCTTCTTCTTTTTTATCTAAACATTTCAAAACATTTTTTTTTTGTAATGTCCCTGCTTTTGAGTCTTTGAGGAAATCCTGAAGAACCTCCTTCTTCCTGTTGGTGTGACAGTGGAAGATGTAGACTGCAGCCAGAAACTCCTGGACGCTCAGATGAACGAAGCAGTAGACGGTTTTGTGGAAGATCACACTCTCTCTTCTGAAGATCTCTGTACAAACTCCTGAGTACACAGAGGCGTCAGTCACACTGAGACCACACTTCTCCAGGTCTTCACTGTAGAACATGATGTTTCCACTCTCCAGATGTTCAAATGCCAGCTGGCCCAGCTTCAGAAGAAGCTCCCTGTCAGCCTCTTTTGTTTTCTTCTCAGCTCCTGTGGACCTCCTCCCATAGCTTGTGCTGATGCTTCCTCCATACTTGGTCTGGACCAGGTCTGGACCAGTGGAAGTGTGAGTACATGTCAGTCAGGGTCTTGGGCAGCTCTCCTCTCTGCTCTGAGCTCAACATGCTCTCCAGAACTGTGGCAGTGATCCAGCAGAAGACCGGGATCTGACACATGATGTGGAGGCTCCTGGAGGCCTTGATGTGGGAGATGATCCTGCTGGACACATCTTCTCTATCTCTGAACCTCCTCCTGAAATACTCCTCCTTCTGGTCATCGGTGAAGCCTCGTACTTCTGTCAGCCTGTCCACACATGACGGAGGGATCTGATTGGCTGCTGCAGGTCTGGAAGTTATCCACAGCAGAGCCGAGGGAAGCAGATCTCCTCTGATCAGGTTTGTTATCAGGACGCTGACTGACTTCTCCTGAGTGACGTCAGTCACCACCTGGTTCTTCTCAAAGTCCAGAGGCAGTCTGCTTTCATCCAGGCCGTCCAAGATGAAGAGAAGTTTGCAGACATGCAGCTGCTCTGCTGTGAGCTTCTCTAACGTTGGATGGAAAACATGGAGCAGCTCCAGAAGACTGTAGTGCTGCTCTTTGACCAAGTTGAGCTCCCTGAATGAGAGAGGAAGCACCAGATGAAGGTCCTGGTTCTCCAGGCCCTGGGCCCAGTCCAGAGTGAACTTCTGCACTGAGAAGGTTTTTCCAACCCCAGCGACGCCGTTGGTCAGCACCACTCTGACTCTGAGTCCCTGCTGCTCAGGTGAGGCTTCAAAGATCTGGCTGCACCTGATTGGACGGTCGTGGAGGATCTTCTTGGTCTTCTTGGTCTCCAGCTGCCTGACCTCATGCTCTCTGTTGACCTCCTCACTCAGTCCCTCAGTGATGTAGAGGTCAGTGTAGATGCTGTTGAGGAGGGTTTGACTTCCTGCTTCTTCACCTTCAGTCACACGTTCACATCTCCTCTCCAGACTGATCTTCTGCTGCTGTCGAATCTCCTGCAGACCATCATCAGCCTCTGGAGCAGAGAAAAGGTTGGAGAAGAAAACATCAGTGTGACAGTGTGAGCATCATTTTCTCTCCACAACTTTTCAGCTGCTGTGGTGAAGCTGCTGTGTGACTGTTTGCTCTCAACGTCCCTCAGTGAATCTTCTCACTGGAGGTCCTGACATGATCTCAGAGGGAGAAGTGAGGGAGGTGCAGGTGGACAGTCTTACTGTGATCAGTCTGGGTGTGACTGGCAGGTTGCAGTGCTGCTCCACACCCACCACTCTTCTTCCTCCTCTTCCTCCTCTTCCTCCTCCTGTGGATGGAGACACTTTGATCAACCCGTCACTTTTTAATCTTTGTTTATTGAAATTCTTCATTTTGTCTTTGACATGAACTTTATTTTAATCTTTGGCTCTAAATCAGCTCTAATTCCCATGATGCTCTGCTCCCAGTCTGCCCAGTAGAAATGATTTCATCAGCTCTGCTCAGTTTTGAAGTCAACACTGTGTTGTGTTTCTCTCCAGTGATGCTTGTTTGGCTTTGGACTGAACTGGATTTCAACACTTTGAAATGTGAAGGAGCTGCAGTGTCAACACTGATGTCACTGGATCCAGCTTTACACACACACACACACACACACACACACACACAGTGTTCTTACTGTGTGGCAGGAGATCTAGGTTCATTACTGAAGAGTGGAGGAAGAAATTTGGAGTGGTGACTCTTCAGAGACTCACAGCTGAACCCTGGAGACGCTGCTGCTCCGTCCTCCTCTTCCTCCACTCGAACACTCATCTTGAGCTGGAGGTCAAACAGGAAGTGAGGCAGTGAGCTCAGAACACTCTGACTTCCACTTGGGAGCGAGAGAACAGGAAGAAATCAACCAGACTGAAGTCACATTGTTGACTAGCGTCACACTGAATGAGTTATTCAGTCAGTGAGGACTCACCTGCTGCTGCTGCTGTTGCTGCTGCTGCTGCTGCTCCTACTGCTGCTGCTGCTGCTGCTGCTGCTGCTGCTGCGTCACCTCAAAATGGAGCCTGATACAGAACAACTTTCACTTTAGGATTCTTTTCCTGTTTCTTGTGCTCCTACCATCCAGCTGCCTCAACTGCTCCCACACTTCCAGGAAGTCACATGATGCTGTGTGTGTGTGTGTGTGTATGTGTAGAGAGAGAGAGAGAGAGAGAGAGAGAGAGAGAGAGAGAGAGAGAGAGAGAGAGAGAGAGAGAGAGCATACATGTGTGTGTTATTCTTGTCACGTATTATCTGGCAGTTTGCTCCCCATTCTAGGGAGCATTAGCGCCATCTACGGTCTGTAACCTTGAAGGCAATCAAAAGGTGCTCCTATTAATTGTGTGTTGTGTAGAAAGTCAAAGCAATGCTTGGAGACTTCCTTCAGCTCCACTCTTCAGTAGATTTTCTCAATCAAAGGCGACGTGGAGCCTCTTCTCCTCTCCTGCCCACATCTTATTGACATATTATAGAGTGACCTGTCTGAAATATCTGGCTGTTAAATCAATGTGTTATTTTTTTTCAGCATGTGTTCATTTCTCTGTAAAGTCTGGAGTAGAAGGTAGTTTTGACTTCAGGGCCCCCCCTCTTTACAGAACTACAGTTGCCATCACTTGTTGGCAGTCCATGATGACGGTGAGAAAAATGTGATTTCCTCTTTGAAGAGCTGCACCTGTTTTCTCTCTTTTGTTTGTCCAGCGCTAAATCACAACCAAAGGCGTCTCATTGTCCAATCAGAGAAAAAAGCAACTGGGCCCCCAGAGCAGCAGGGGGCGACAGTGGGATCATGGACAGAGCTCAGGAGTCACATGTCATGAAGAGTTATTAGGAGCAGCAGTAGTTTTAATGCTTCTCCAGACCAGCTGAGAGGCTAAAGTTAGGAACTGTGCTGGCTGTTCAGGAGTTTAAACAGAGGGGGGCAGTGTAGTCACCCTGAAGGAAGCCAGTCAAAGGTGCAGGCCAGGGGGTGGGGCCTCAGGTCACTGGTGGTCTTCCTGGCCTTGTTTAGCATCCTCTGTCTGTAGATGCTCTCCAAGCTTGGCAAACCAGCAGATGGCAGCAAAGGTGAGCATGCTTTCAATCAAAGAACAGCACCAAGCCACAGTTGCAACCCTGAAGACTGAAGCAGGGAGGCAATGGGAGCATTTTGACAGTCTTGGTGTGAGCCAGGCGGGGATGGAACCCACAACCTCCCAGTCTCAGCTGCTTAGGGACTGGACTGGAAGCTGGAAGTTGTTGTTTGCGTTCCTGGAAGAGTGTTTTTCACACAAGGCTGCTGGACTGACAGCAGGCCGGCACATCGTCCAGCAGCTGCTGTTTCCTGCTCAGCACTATTGCTGTTGTTCCACTTGCCAATAAAATATCTCCACTTCTGCTGAACCCACTGACGTCCACGCAAACTCTGTGCTGAAGCTCAAGATCCACATCATCCAATTGATGTTTCTGGATGCTTTCTTCACAGGAACAAACAAAGTAAAACCTGCTCCCAGTGGGAAAATGCTGAAAATTCTTTTTGTCAGCCACAATTTTGGAGGTGTTTCACAGTCATGTGACCCAAAGGAAAGAGAAACACTGTTTGCTGTCTGCTTTCTTTGTTTTGGTGCTTGGCAGAGGCCTCCAATGAGATGAAAATACAACTACAGACAATAAAAGTGTCATTCTTCCAGGAGACAGGTGAAGCAAACTATGGTCTGTGGCCCCTTCCAGGCCATTGCAGCCACAACCAGTGCAGTTGACAACAACTCCAAGAAGAAGATCACTGTCTTGCCTCCCAAGACTTGCACATTTGCCTGCAAGTTAACAATAATGAGAGGGAGCAGCAGTGTAGTAGTACTGCAGTAGTACTGTAGTACTGCAGCTTGGTCTCCACAACACTTGTCAAGGGTCTGGGTCTGGTCTGGGACTCTGAGGCATTTTGACTGCTTCTACACTTGGCAGCGGGACGGCTTGACTGGTGAGAGGGGCATGATGGGAAATGACACTATTGAGCAGATCAGGACTAAAATATTGATCCGTCCAAAACGTGCATGAGTATCAAATCTGTATTTCCAGGACAAAGGCCACTCCTTCCAAGACTCAAAGGTCCAGATTTTAGACACAGAAGACAGTTTGAGAGAGGAGTGAAAGAAGCCACCTGTGTCCACCTAGAGCGACCCTCTCTGAACAGAGAGGAGGACTCCTGCTGCAGCGCTCACTCACACTGCTGCTGCTGCTGTCTCCAGCCAACATGCAGCCTGACGGAGAAGCACTTGGACTTTGAGCTGCTCTTGTGATATTTTCTCATTCTTAGATTCTCTGATCAGTGTTTCTGCTCCCACTTCCCTGAAATCACATGACGCTGTGTTGAGTTGAAGTGCAGCCACGCCCCTCTCTCTCTGCCAGGGTGCATCAAGTGTGGCTGTGGCTCCCAGGAGCAGCTGGAGTGCAACAGGTGAAGATGGTCTGGTCCTCAAGGAGCTGCTCACTCCATCAAAAGACAAGGGCAGCAAACATTGTGTCAGAAGCAGTGGCAGGAAAACAGTGGCAGAAACTGCACTAGGAGCAGAACAGACTGCAGGACAAAGTAGTGATGGACAAATGAAGCTTGTGGGAAACATCCAAGCACTGGAGCCACTGCTTTGAAAATGGCTGAAAATGACTCCTGTTTTGGAGTATTTTTTAAAATTTTTTGAACATTTGGGGGAAAGAAATGGACATTCGATGTTGTGTATATTTTCTATGTGTGTATTGTATCAGTGAGTGGAAAGAGTCTCTGTGGTCTGGTGAAAGACGACAGGAAGTGACGGAGCAGGAAGTTGACAGTGTCTGTTGAAATCCATTTATTTTCTCATCTATATTTTCAGATGCACTGTGTGTTAATGAACCTCCAGTCTCACATGCCACTGGCCACAGAGACTGATTCTGTACCAGTAAAAACACAACACACTGTGTTCATAGTCTGTTGTGTTTTTCCAGTTTTTTCAGACATGATGAGATTTTGCTTTCTACCACTCCGTCTCATGCTGAACTGTGATTGGACGGTCGAGAATTAGTGGAATTTTTCGGTTCTTT